>PVJC01010685.1:0-42897 GCA_004026665.1 Murina feae | reverse complement strand
CTGCCTGTCACTGCGCTGATGTGACACCCACGAAAGGACAGGCCAGGGATTTCCAGGGGCCAGGGGTGGCTTGACCGGAAAGAGGTGGGATGAGGAAACTGGAGATTGTTCTATATTCTCGCTGAGTTGAAGGGTACCCAAATCTATGCATATGCAGAGACGTGTGTACACCTGACAAATAATTTTTAGCTCTACATCAGAAATAATTTTTGCTCTATTTTGCACAGCATTTCCAGGTGTTTGTAGCAGAGGGGTTTTCAGGGTCTGTACCCGCCTTGTTGCCAGGGCAACATCCTGATACTTTGAACTCTTTATCTCCCGGCTCTCTTCCTCCCTTCAGTCCAGGCGCCCACTCCCATGTCCACACCCTCACTGCCATCAGAACTGCGCTTCCTCTGAAATCTGCCCCACCTCAGACACACCTTTCTCTAAGCCATCTGCTGGGGTGCTGTTGCTCCCAGGGGGCATTTGGCGCTGCCTGGAGACATTTTGGTGGTCATGACTGGGATGACTGGGATGGGTGGGTAGAGACCAGGGATGCTGCTAAATATCCTATAATACTCAGGACAGCACCCACGACAAAGAATGAGTTAGCTGCAGATGTTCGGGGAGCCAAGATCCAGAGAGCCGGGCTGAGCCCCAATCCATGAGCCGGCGCCTCCCCACCGCCAACTCCCCTGCAGCCATTTCAGCCTGATGCAGGCCGCCTGGCCTGTCCTCTCCCTCCAGCCACAGCCCAGGGTCCACACCGCACCCTCTCTCCAGAGAATATTCTCATCTTAGTCAAGACCCTTCTAATGATAAGAACTGCAAGACAACATCAAAATAGGTAGAGCCGCAGGAGGCTTTTATGGAACAATTCCCAGGTGACGACGGCTGAATAAAAGCTAACATTTATTGAACACCGACATGGACGACCCTAATCTTCACCGACCCCTTTGAGGTAGGAATGACACTATCCCATTTTACAGGTGTCTATGGGCCCCACAGGTGGGAAGGGCTGCGAGGGTGCCCCAGAATCTAGAACAGGAAACCAGAAAGACAGCAGCAAAAGTAGCTGTTCTCCGAGCCCTGTCTTTGATCTTTCTGGATCCTAATTCAGGAGACCCAGGGTACAAATGGGATTCATAATTCAAACCCTCAGTTCAGTTGTTTTGTTTGTTTGTTTTTCAAATGAAAAACGCTTTTGGAACAGTTTTAGATCTGCAGAAAAATTGAGCAGCTGGTGCAGAGTGTTCTCACACACAAGCCCCCCCCCCCCCACACACACACCTCCAATGGTTTTTCCTGTTAGTAACTGATACATTTTATTACCTGAATCCATAGTTATATCAAATTTCACTCTTTGTGTTGTACCCTTCTATAGATCCATCATTATGGTATTACTAGAGGCCCGGTGTGCGGATTCATGCACATTGAAAGGAAATTAATTAGAAGGTGGTCTGCGGGGCGGGACTGGGTGAGACGGGCTGGACACGCCCTGAAGCCAGCCTCCCTTGGTCTCTCCCAGGCTAGCCACACCTGGGGCGGTGCTGGGGCTCCAAGGGCATCCGCGGAGTGGAGTGGGAGAGGGTACTCTGCAAAGTTGCTGTTGCTCTACTGTTGCTCAGCAGCTCCTGCATTGAGCGTCTGCCCCCTGGTGGTCAGTGTGCATCATACCTACTGGCCAGTAGGCCAGTCGCTTAGCCTTTTATATAGAGAGATATGGGTTATGGTAGTATATGGGCTACAGTATTATACAGAGCAGTTTCAGGCCTGAGAAGTCTTCTGTGTTTGTTCTTTTCGTTTGCCATTCCCTAAAGGACACATGCTGTTGTAAATATTCCTTTCCCTCTCATTTTTTGGAAAAAGTTTGTATAAGACATATTATTACTTCCTTAAATATGTACTGGAATTGACCACTGAAGCCATCTGGGCAAGAAGGTTTTAGTTTGTTTTATTTAGTCTTTGTTGTTGTCCTTTTGTGTGTGCATGTGCATGTGTGTGTAAATATTTTTCGTAATGAATTCATTTACTCTGATAGATTTGGGGCTATTCAATGTTTTGTTTTGTTTTTTAGTCACTTGTAGTATTTTTGTCTTTCAAGAGATATGCCTATTTAATTAATTTATTTTTTAAAATATATTTTATTGATTTTTTACAGAGAGGAAGGGAGAGAGATAGAAAGTCAGAAACATTGATGAGAGAGAAACATCGATCAGCTGCCTCCTGCACACCTCCTACTGGGGATGTGCCCGCAATCAAGGTCCATGCCCTTGACTGGAATAGAGCCTGGGACCCCTCAGTCTGCAGGCCGACGCTCTATCCACTGAACCAAACCGGTTAGGGTGAGATATGTCCATTTTATATGACTTGTCAATTTCATTATTTAAAAAAATTAACTTACTTATAATATACTATTAGTAAGTTAATTAAAATTAACTTATAGTATGGCTTACATCCAAATAAATAAAGAATGCTTATAATTCAATCATAAGACGGAAAACTTAGTTTAAAATTGGCAAAAGAGCCCTGGTCAGTGTGGTTCAGTTGGTTGAGTGTCGCCCCATGTGCTGAAAGGTTGCTAATTTCATTCCCAATCAGGGCACATATTCAGGCCGCAGGTTTGATCCCCAGTTGGGTTGTGTGTGGGAGGCAGCTGCTTGATGTTTCTCTTTCACATCGGTGTTTCTCTCTCCCTCTTTCCCTCTCCCTCCTTCTTTCTCTGGAAAATTAATTGGCAAAAGATTTGAAAAGACACTTTGCCAAAGGAGGATATACCAGTGATCGATGAGCACATTAAAAACTGCATCATTCGTCATCGGAGAAATGAAAGTTAGAACCACAAGGTAATAATATTACACGCCTTCTGGAAAGCCTAAACTCAGAAAGATCGACAGTTCAAACTGCTGGGGAGGATGTGGAGCAAACAGGACCCCCCCTACACTGCTTTTGGGGATGTCAGATGGTGCGGCCGCTGTGGAAAAGATTTGGCAGTTTCTTATAGTTAAACACACACGCGCTCTCTCTAATCCAGCCATCCCACCCCTGGTTGCCCAAGAGCATTGAAAACGTTTGCCCCCCAAAAAAGACGTGTATATAAGTGTCCATAGTAACGTTAGCCACAATAGCCCCAAACTGAAACAATCCAAAAGTCCATCACAAAGGCATAAACAAGTCCTGGTTTCTACCCGCTGTATCTGTCATGGGTCGGGAGGGGTCCTCGTCCCCATCTGTTGCTAGTGGGAGTGGAATTCTTGCGATATCCAGAGAAAAAGAATTTTCTGAGACTCGCATGGAAGGACGAGATACAGTAGAAAGCTCTATTTCTGTGGAAATAAATGAGTTACTAGAGTCATCTTTCCGTTTGTCCCGCCAAGTCCGTGGAGCTGTGGCTTCAATAGGACTAAGATAAAAGCAAGTGTTCAGGGCTTCTGTTCCGTGTGGGAGCAATCCAACCCAGCAGCAGGCTCGCCCAGTTTGTGTTCCCAGTTGCAATCCATTAGGCCATTGCCTGTGGGGTCTGCAGGGCCACGTGGCTATGGAGGAAACAAGGGAGAATGCGAGGAAGCAGGAATGAGGGAGCCCCGTGAGCCAAGAGCTGCCAGAGAGAGAACCCCTTTGTTTGGGGGATTGTGCGTTCCCAAATTTTCATGGGTTTGCAGCGGCCAATGATCTCTGTCCCCAGATGTGACTGACAGGCACCTCCCCTAATCACCCCCGACGTCACTGTGCAGGCATCTCTCTCCCCTTTGTCAGACCCCTTCCTCCCGTGATCTGTGGGGAATGGCAGTGGTGCCTTGGGAGTGTGAATTGCGGCTTCCCGGTGAAGCTCCCCAAACAATGTGACGATAATGTCTGACCTTCCCTCTGCTCCTTTTCTATTATTAATAACTAGCTAATTACAATGGTATCATCCTATATAATAAAACCCTAATATGCAAATGGACCAAATGGCCAAACACCAGTCGCTATGACATGCACTGACCACCAGGGTCAGACACTCAACGCAAGAGCTGCCCCCTGGAGGTCAGTGTGCTCCCACAGGGGGAGCACCACTCAGCCAGAAGCCGGGCTCACAGCTGGCGAGTGCAGCGGTGGTGGCGGGAGCCTCTCCCACCTCCATGGCAGCACTAAGGACTCCTTGGGGGACTGGACTGCAAGAGGGCTCAGGCCGGGCTGAGGAACCCTCTCTTCCCATCAGTGCACAAATATTGTGCACCAGGCCTCTAGCATCCATGTAATGGAATACTCAGCAAGAAAAATGAGTGAACTCCTGATACATCCAACAACCCGCATGAATTACAAATACGTTATGCTTTAATTCCATGAAGTTTAAGAACTGGCCTGTGGTTGCCTCCGCTAGAAGACACGGGGAAGAGACAGGGGAAAACTTTCTGGGGGTAATGGGGATATTCTGTATCTTCTTGTTGTTATTAATCCTCATCCGAAGATATGTTTCCATTGATTTTTAGAGAGAGTGGAAGGGCGATGGAGAGACACACAGAGAGAAACATCAGTGTGAGAGAGACACATTGATTGGTTGCCTCCTGCATGCACCCCACTAGGGGTGGGGAATCTGCAACCAAGGTACATGCCCTTGACTGGAATTGAACCCGCTCTTCAGTCTGCAGGCCGATGCTCTATCCACTGAGCCAAACTAGCTAGAGCAGGATCTTGCTTTCTAGATTAAGGTGACCAGATTTTAACATTGGTAAAGCGGGACACCATTGACTGGGGAGGGTTTCTTTTATTATTATTATTATTACTTAAAATATTACAAAGAGTAGTACATATGTCTCTTTCCAAAAATCGGGACTTTTTTTAAAACGCCGCAGGACACGGGACAAATTGTTAAAAATCGGGACTGTCCCGCCAAAAGCGGGACGTCTGGTCACCTTATTCTAGATCCATTCTCCACTGAAAGCAAGCCAGCCCTCTAGAACTATGATTGGTTCCAGGGGTGGGATGGGAGAAGCACAAGTTGACCCTAGGATTTCTCACAGCATCGGGCTTCAGAAAATAAGGCAGTGTTCTAAGAACCACAGGAACCTGTCCAGAGAGACGAGTGGCAGTTAAAGTGGATTCTACTGGACAAAGTAAGTAACACTGGTGCCATCGACAGCATGTTTGTGTTCCCCAAATTCATATGTTGACACCTAATCCCCAGTGAGATAGTTTCGAGAGGTGGGGGCTTTGGGAAGTGATGAGGTCATGTGAGAGGTGCCCTCATGAATAGGATTAGTGCCTTTATAAAGAGTGACCCCAGAGAGCCCCAATGCCTCACCCACCGTTGAGGACACAATGAGAGGTAGCTCTCAGAGAGCAGTTCCCAGACATGGAATCTGCCGGCACTTGGATCCTGGACTCCCCAGCCTCCAGAACTGTGAGAAATAAATGTTCCTTGTTTAAGACTCACGTTCCCCATCCACAAGTTATAGCAGTAGCAACGGGTTATGACTGTTGGTGAGGAAGTTGCAAAGGTGAAAAGGGAGAAACTAAAACGAACCTGTGATGTTGGATTGGAATTGGATTGAAATCTGTGTTTATACTTAGTTAGATATAGGAAGATAAATGTAAATGTATTTATAAGTATTTGCACTCGTACAAAAATGAGTATATTCTGTATTTATACATACACACGCATGCACACGCACACATGCACACACATGCAGGACCAGGAAGCAGTACTCCCACAGCGGCCCTAAGCACATCTCACACCCAGAGCTTGGTTCCCCTGAAACGAACCGTTGCTCCTTGGAAAACTGATTGATTGTGGGTTGAGGTTCAGAGAACAACGGAGACCCTATAAAAAAGAGAAGGCAGTTTTAAGAGGTTCTCACTGGCCCAGTTAGGGTCTATTTGGGCAGCCAAATAAATAATGATGTGGGGGGGGGTGAATAGTGGCCCCATAAAAGATGTGTCCACATCCTAATCCCTGGAATCCTCAAAATGTGACCTTCTTGGGGAAAAGGTCTTTGCAGATGTAATTACAAATTAAAGATGGTGAGATGAGCTCGTTCTGGAATATGTGGCTGGACCCTAAGTCAATACAAGTGTCATAAGAGAAAGGAGGCGGTAACAGAGACGCAGAGGGAAGGCAATGGGAAGACAGGGGCAGAGACTGGAGGGATGTGGCCACAAGCCAAGGGAAGCTGGAAGTTGGAGGAGGGGAAGGAGGACACTCCCCCAAGGACCTCCAGAAGGAACACAGCCCTGTGACACCTTGATTTTGGAGCTCTGCCCTCCAGACCATGGGAGGATAATTTTCTGTTTTAAGCCATAGGAAACTACAAAGCAGGAGACAGCCACCTTCCTCTGGGCTGAGCCCTTTCAGGGTTGAGTGACTTCCTTGCTTGGTTCAAGGCTTTTGGTAAAGAGACAGACCCTGTGGGAGCCTGTGCCTGGGGTCAGGCTGGCATGAAATCTGGTACAACCAGTTCTGCCATCCGAGGCTCAGGCACAGATGCCGGGGCTCCGACCAGATCAGCGTGCACCGCTGCCCCTGGCACTGGGAGTGTGGGCGGGGCCTGTGCCTGGCCGGCGAGCCCTGCATGCCTGCTCCAGCTTTTGGGGAACTCCTTTACCCACTTCAACCTCGGGAATCCGTCTGGATGTCCACCTGGCCTTGTTCTCGGAGAACTCCATCTCTCCAGCAAGTTCTCCCCGACTCCCCAGCTGTCTCCCCAACAGCCCCGCCCCACACGGAATAGTGAGTCCAGTCAATGAGGGCCCCCACCAAGGCCTGGGCCCCGTAGTGGACGAGGCCTGGGACCATGGAGTGAATTTCATGCCTGTGGATCATGGGGACAAGGAACAGATTCTGACTCCTGGGAGCTTATCCTGTTGGCTGGGGCTCATCAGCTCTTCTGCTCTGATTATGGGGCAAGACTGCAATGCCCTTCTTTCCCTGGGAAAGCCAGCTCCCTCCTCAACCCGAAGGTCTCCTTGAGCCACCAGGGGCCCCACATCTGAAACTAGGGCCTCCACCCCGAATGCCACAGCCCAGGCCCTGGTCACCTCTCTGCCCAGCCAGCCAGATGCTCCAGAGGAAATTGTCTCGACTTTTGACTCAGGAAGCACCACCCTAAGGAATTTACCAAGGGACAAGCCAACAGCCCCAGTGTATCTGTGAGGTGTGACAAGGGGATTAAGGATGACGGGGAAAGAGCAGCAACAAGCGAACTCCCCAGGGAAGCATGCAGATCTGGCCAAGATCAAGGTCAACTTAAAATTGGCTGGAGGCTTCCAGGACGGCAGCAGGGGCGCTGCCTGGTGGTGGAAGTTTCCATCAGGCCGTTAGAGGCAGGAGCGGGCTGTCCTCCTCCTCTGGGTAAAATTCAGCAACAGCAGCACAGACGGTTCCCCGGGTGCAGGAGCGAGAACCTCAGGGTCCCGCACCTGCACCTTGGAGCCTGCACTTTGAACCCGTCGTTCCCAGAAGCCGGGAAACGCCCCAGGAAAACGACCTCACCAAATGCGCCACCCGACCGCATGCCCGTCCTGGACCCGGCGGAGGAGTCTGCACCGAGCAGGAGCCCAGTCCTGTTCGCCTTTTCCCCTAGATTCCCCCCCTCTCTTTTGAGTGTCTGATTGCGCGTACAGAACCTAGACGTACAGTACGCGGTCCTCACAAGGCACGCACCTGGGTAAACCACGCCCCACACAGGTGTCAGTCACACCAGAGGGTTTCTCTTTTTTATTAAAAAGTTTTAATGTTGAGATTATTCCAGGTTTTCCCCGCCCCCTCATTCTGCCCCTCCCACCCCCACCCCACCCCACCCCCAATCCCTTGGCCTTCAACACATTCTTGTCGTGTCCAGGGTGTGTATACATGTCCTTTACTAATCCCTTCACTTGCTATTTTATTTTATTTTTTAATCCTCACCCAAGGATATATTTTCATTGATCTTTTTAGAGAGAGTGGAAGAGAGAGGGAGAGACGGAGAGAAACATTGATTCTTGAGGAAACAAGGCAGGCAAGGCCCTTGCCCTCAATGAGAGAAACACATCGATTGGTTGCCTCCTGCAAGTACCCAACCAGGGCCCAGGTCGGGAAGAACCTGAAACCAAGGTACATGCCCTTGACCAGAATCGAACCCGGGACCCTTTGGTCCACAGGTCGACGTTCTATCCACTGAGCCAAACCGGTTGGGCACCTTCACTTTCGTTATCCAGTGTCCCATCTCCACCTCTTGGGTTTCTGGTGTCCCCACTCAGGCAGTCCCACCTGCCTGGAAGCAAAGGCCTCTTCCGACGTGGAGCTCCATTTCTGTTGCTATTGCTGTTCCAAGACATCATGTGTTCGGAATGAGCTGTACTCCATGGCTCCTTGTTTCCTTCCACATGATGTTTGTGAAATGTGTCTGTGTTGTTGCCTCGAACAGTAGCTCATTCCCTGTTTCTAAGTAGAATTCCATCTAGGGACGGACCACAAGTTTTGCAGCCTTTCTCTTGTTCATTGGTATTCAAGTTGCTTCCAGTTTGAGGCCATTCTAAATAAAGCTGTCCCAAATATCTGAAAGGAAGAAGGAAGGAAAGAAAGGAAGGAAGGAAGAAGGAAGGAGGGAAAGAAGGAAGGAGGAAAAGAAAGAGGGAGGGAAAGGGGGAGGGGGAGAGAAAGGAACAGATTATAACTTATTCAAAAAACCGGAGCCCATGTCTGGCCTGTGTTTCTCAGTGGTTAGAATGGCAGCCCGTGGAAGGAAGGGTCTCAGGTTCGATTCCTGGTCAAGGACACAGACCTGGGTTGCAGGTTCCATGCCCAGTCCCGGTCGGAGTGTGTTTAGGAGGCAATCAGTCGATGTGTCTCTCCTCTCTCACACCGAGGTTTCTTTCTTCCTCTCTCTCCTCCTCCTTCCCTTCCACTCTCTCTAAAAATCAATGGGAAAATGTCATCAGGTGAGGATTAACAAAAAAATAAACAGGAACATGAATGTATGAACACGTTGAAAGTTTGGGAGGAATAGGATGTTTACACCCTCTCCCAGTGCCTCTCCCCACAATACTTACTTATTACAAAGGAAAATGCATGGCTTTCCCGGGGAGAAGCCTGGAGGACATCCCTCCATCAAGTGACCCAAGGGAAGAACATCATCTTTTGTGGGTCAAGTGGAATTCTTTGCCACCTGATTGGATGCAATGGAGGAGAACAAAGACTCACTGCTGTGACGTTCTTGCCAAAGATACTTGACCTTAATCTAATCACAAGGAACCATCAGAGAAACCTCAACTGAGGGACATACCACAAAGTAACTGGCCTGTAACCTCTGTGAGGGGGGGGGGCAAGGTCATGCAAGTCAAGGAACGAGGGGGAAACCACTCCAGAGTGAAGGAAGTGGACAGGACAGCCAAGGTGACGGGCTTCGGGAAAACCTGGATGCGGTCCGAAGACTCCTTGGCAGTGAACTAAGAATGTTCCTTTCTTTTTGTTGTTGATTTTAGAGAGAGGCAGGGAGGCAGGGAGAAACACTTATTGATGCATTCATTGGTTGCTTCTTGTATGTGCTCTGATTGAGGATCGAACTCACAGCCTTGGCGTATTGGGATGGTGCTCTCACCCACTGAGCCACCCGGCCAGGGCAGGTATGTTACGTTCTTGACTCTGGTGGTCCTTGGAGCCTGATTCTGGAAGGAAACACACCCTCACGTGTCAGAGGTCACGGGGCCTCTGGATGGCGCCATGCAGTCCATGACCCAGGAGAAGCCATTGGTGTCACTTGGGAATTATTAAAAAGCAGTAAGGTGAAGCTTTCCCTGCCCGTGAGGAAACCTGTGTTTCAGCTGCCGCGGGTCTTTCTGTGTTTGCTTCAGGCGTGTGTGGGAGGACAGGGCGCGTAAGGCTGGGCTTCTTTGGGTGCTGGTAGGAAGATAAAAGAGGGTGAGTTGGGGGAACCCCAAAGATCCTGTCCCTCAGGGACTCAGGGCTGTACCGGGCCACGGGGTTGCCAAGGTGGACACAAACCCCAGGGCACTGGGGAAGCCGCTTGAGCCCAGAGCCAGGACCCTGGTTAGAGACCTGCCTCCACCTCCTTAGATCCCTGCAGCAGCCCGGGGAGGGGGCCATCCTTCCGGAACTGAGCCTCTACCCCGCAGCCCAGGGGCTGTTCTGGATGCAGAGATACAGCAGCGGACAAGGCAGGCAAGGCCCCTGCCCTCAAGGAGCTGAAGCCCGGAAGGGAGAGACACCAGGAGATACGATGGATACTTAAAATGACAGGATGCTAGACCATGATGTGTCCTAAGGAGAGAAAAAAATGAAGGCAGTTAAGGGAAAATGAAGGCTAGGTATTGGAATGAGCAATGGGAAGGATACCTGAGAGGCGGAAGTTTGCATGTGTGTGTGTGTGTGTGTGTGTGTTAGCCACCAGGCTGGAGACAGGAATTTGGGCACCTCGAGTACAATGATCTTGAAGCTACGAGTGGGGTTACTTCAGCAGGTCCAAGGGCTGGCACCGTCTCACAGTTGAGAAGACCTTGTAGACAGGCTACCTCAGGCCTCAAATGACATGGCTGGTGGGTGGCGGAGCTGGGATTTGAACCTGCCCAGCCCATTTGCAGCTGCCACAGAGTCTTGCTGCTGTGGGGCCGCGGGCAGGTCGCTGGACCTTTCAGAGGCTTGGTTCCTCACCCATTCACAGGGGAGGTGGGCAGTGGAGAGGCAGGTGGGAGACGAGGGTGACGCAGGGAGCCTGATGGTGCTCAGGCAGGTACCCAGACGGCCACCAGAAGGGTTCTGGGTGAGCCCCCTGCCCCCGTCCCACCAGCCTCAGACCCCTGCTCTCCTTGGAACAGGCAAGTCTTCCAGGAAGGGACGGGGGACCGGGCCAGGGTCGTGCGCAGAGTCCAAGGGCCAACATGTCACTTTGCATGAGAAGCCACCCATCACCCTGCCTGGAATTCCAGGCGCAGCATGATCTGGGGCCCTCCCTGTGGGCACAGGATCTGAGCAGGCAAACCCCTGCCAGGAGGTCCCTGGGCAAAACTGTGGCTGAAGGAAGGATAGTTGGAGAGGGATGCAGGGTTGGTGGGACCAGGCGGGGTCTCTGGGGTGTCCCTGGGCCCTGCTGGCGGACTGGAACAGGCCTGTGGCCTCAGCCAGCTCCTGGCAAGGGCACCGCCCCCGGGTCAGCGCCGGGCTGGGCTGGGCCGGCACTCCTGAGGCTTCCGGGCCTGGCTGGCCCTTCTGCTGACGAGCTGACGAGGTCTTTCTTTAGAGTTGTTACTATCTCGCTGCCTGTCCGGCTTGGTGGGGCCCCACTGCCTCTGTGGCTTAGCACTTCCACTTTGGGGCAGCCAGAGGCTTCGAAGTATAAATGCCAATGGCTCCTGTCACGTGGGGGGCTGGGCAGGTGCCTGGCCACACTACTTCCTGTCCCCCCTCCTCCCTGCCCTGCCAGCTGGCAGGAGGAGCCTCCAGCTGGCCACACTCTGTGGAAAGTCCAATTCGTTGCTTCCCCTGGAGGGCCACTCCCGGCTGTGCCCTCTGACCAGCTCAGCCCTGACCTCCCTGGGCACAGGACCCTGCAGGGACCCCCCCCCCACAAAGGCACCAAACCTTCAGCATGGCTCCATGGGGGTCCTGAGCCCCAACTCAGCTCTGCTTGCCCTGGGCCTCTCAGATGAGGCTGGAAGAGTGCTCGGGGAGGGCAGACCCCAGCCGGGAGCCTGGAGGAAGCTCACTGCCCCCTGCCAAGCTGTGGGCCCCGCCTGCTCCCTTGAGAGTCACTGCCCAGAATGTGTAGCCTGGCACTGGGCAGGGACTAAATGGAGGGGCCAGCACCTTGAGATGCTGGGGCCTTTACAGGGCTGGGGTTTGGGTGCCAGCCCAGGGGCCCACGGGGAGCAGCACTGTGCTCAGGCTGAGGTTGGAAAGCTTGGCGTGTGGGGGCAACTGGCGGCGGTCTGGGCTGCGAAGGGTTGCCCAGGCCCTGAGGCCCTTGGAGGGCCCACACAGGGCTGTGGCCGCCCGTTGGAGGCAGGTGTGCACCCCTCCCCAGGGCCAAGCAGTCTCAGCGGGATGCAGTTTGAGGATTTGGAGCCACGCACTGGGAGAATATTGGAAAGAAAGTTTAGCGATAAATCGGAAGCGAATAAAACCGAAGCCATCATTTGTTAGGTGCCTCGGCAGAGAGGAAAGTGACAAGGCGAATTCTGATGCCACAGATGGTGTGAGGCTGTGGCGGGAGCGCAGGAGGCCCAGAGCAATGGCTGGGTCTGCTCTCCCAGAGGGCTCGGCCCCCCACCCCCACCCCCACCCCCAAGTCAGCCTCGGGAGCCGAGCTGGGAAACAGGAGGGAAGGTGAGGGCGGCTGGTTTTGAAGTTCGAGACCTGCTTCTGCCCCTGTTAGACACGTACCCTCAGCAACACCGGGCCTCTGGTCCCCGCCTGTGGGAGGGACAACAGCCCTTGGTGTGGACCACCCACGGTCCAGGAGGAGGGCGAAGGGGGTGAGCCCTGTGGGTGCTGGTGGATCCCAGTGCCCACGGCCATCCACACTCTCCACTGGCCCGTGCTGCCTACTCTGGGCCAGGCCCCCGGGTGCAGGGCCCACGGGGCGTCTCCTCCGCAGGAGCTGTGTTGGGCTCTGGCAGTTCTGGAAGATGCTGCCTCTTTCCTCTCCCAGGGCCTTGGCACCTGTCGGTCCCACACTGCCCGCGGGCTACGTGTTCCCTCGCATGCTCCTATCCCTTCGTGCCTCCGCTCCCCGGGGGGACACCGTCCCAGCGTCGGCCAGCCTGTGGCCACCTCACCTTCTTGAGGTCTGTTTGAGAGATAGCCTAACCTCCCCGTGCCTCAGTCTCCCCGTCTGTAAACTGGGAGCCACAAGGGTCCTCCCCGCTCCTGGGGGGTGGTTGTAAGGAATACGTAACAGGGCTAAAGGCTGTGCGCGTTACTGTCATCATTTACTTTGTGGTCATGGTCATCAGACTGCGGGATCCCACGGGAAGGGCTCTGCACAAGCCCCCCCACCCCACTCAGCACCTGGGGCGAAGCACTGAGCCTCTTCCCAACCTGCCTGGGCACCTGGAGGGCGTGCACGGTCGGTGCGGGCACTGCCAGGCTACGAGGCAAGTGTCAAGGAAAGCCCGGCACACAGTAGGTGCTCACAAAATGGCCAGTTGACACCAGGAAGCCAGGGGCCCGATTCATGCACGCTCCCTTCCTCCTTCCCTCCCTCCCACGGGACACGGTGGAATGCTGAGGCTGCCCACACGGACTTTAGGGGTGTATCTGCGCCCAACGACACCCATTTCCACAACAAAGAAGCTCGCCTCCGTGGGGCCACCTCGCCTCGGCGCACCCGGGAGGCGCCGTGGGAGCAGCGGAGGAGGAGCCTGCCGTCCCGCAGAGACGGCCCCGGTGTCGGTTCGGGGGCTGACCCGGTGGGTGAGGCGGCGCGGAGGGTCTAGGGTGGGGGGCACGCGAGGAAGCCGCGGAGCGAGGCGGCGCCCAAGGGGCGTGCAGCCCCGCCGCCTCCAGCCGCGATTTAAAGGGCAGCGAGCGGCGGAGGGATCCGTGCCGGCTGCGCAGCGCGGATCCCTCCGCCGCGGGAGGAGTGCGGCGGCTCGGCCTCCACACACTCGCTTTTTCTCCCTCCGCCGCGGGAGCAACCGGCGGGGACTCCTTTCTTTCTCGGGTTTCTCCGCCTCCCCCCGCGGAGTCCCGTAAAAGCAACAGAGGTGACTGGGGCGCGCGAGCCGGCCGGTGTCCTTCCGCCCGGCCGAGGGCACTCCTTTTCGTGTCTTCCCTCCGTGCCCGGGCGGCGTCTGGGCGGCTCACCGGGGGCGGCGACGCCACTGCGGCGCGGGCGGCGAGGCTCCGGGGCTATGAGGTGAGGACGCCCGGGCACAGGCGGTGGCAGCGCGGCGCCAGCCCCCAGGACGCGAGCCCCGAAGCTGGCGGCGGCCTCTGGGACCCCGCGGCCGCGCGCGAGGCGAGGTAAGGCCTGCGGCGCGGGGGGCGCGGGGCCGCGGGGGCGCGGCGCGATGGGGGCGGGGGGCTCGGCCGCGGCTGGGACTCATTTCTCGCCAGCGGAGGGAGCGGGCGGTGCTGCGAGCGCCGCCATCTTGGATTTTACTCTCCATTTTTCTCTGGAATTATTTTTTGGTGATTAATTTTTTGGGGGGGACGGGAAGTGTCGCCGGGCAGCGCGGGCCCCCCAGCGCAGCGGCCTGGCGAGGAGCCTCGACGCGCCCCGAGGAGCGGGCAGCGCCCGGCGGTGAGCGGGGCGGCGGCGGCGGCGGCGCCGGGGCGGGGGGCGGGCCGCGGGGGCGCCGGGCCGGGCGGGGGCCGCGGCCGCGGGTGGGGCGCGGGGCCTGCAGTGGGCGCCGTCGCCGGAAGGGAGCGGTAGCGGCCGCCGGGCAGCGCGGGGCCGGCGCGGCCGCACGAGGGGCGCAGCCCCGGCGCTCGCGATTGGGGGACTGTGTTTTCCCTCTGCTCCAATGGGCGGCCGGGGGCCGGCTCGCCCCACCTGCTCCCGCGGCCGCGCGCCGCCGCCGGTTTTCTGTTGGGGCTCGAGCCTCCCGTCCGCTCCCCGCGCCCCTCGGTGACAGCGGAACGTCCCGGCCCCCGGGCCCCGCCGCAGCCGCTTCCTCCGCAGCCGGCCGGCGCCTCGGCCCAGAGCCGACGCGTGGCTCCCCCCGTGTTGTCCTTCCACGTACCACGCGCGGTGCGTCCCGCGTCGCTCCCGCTGCGAGGGGGACGCGTGTGTTGGGGGGGCAGCCCCTCCCCGCCTGGGGGAGCGCGTGGGGCCCGCAGCACCGCGCTCGCCCCGTCCGGGCCCCGTCCCGAGACCGCGTCCCCCGAGCGGGCGAACTCGCGGGTGCCGAGGGGGCGAGACGCGTTCTTCGAAGTCACTTTTTAAGAAGTTGCCGAAGGAGACTCCCCCCGGGGCGGGGGGGACCGGGACCCGGGGCGAGGACCTGGCCGGTTGCGAGGGTGATTTTCATCGGGACCTTTTCGGGGTTAAACTCCCTGGATGTCAGGTGTCGCCAGGCGGGGCCTGGTGCTCGGAGGCCGCTTGCGGTGGGGGTCATCCGAGGCGGCCTCCCCTGCGGCCCTGGATGTCGGGGGCCGCCCGTGCCTTTGGAGGATGAGTAGGGAAAGCCTCACCGTGCTGAGCAGGAGGGAGAAGGCACTGCACACAGTGAGAAGCGTCCGAGGGTTACTTGTCGGCTAGTAGGTGCAAGTTTACTTTGTAGCGGTTCCGGGTGTGGCCCTGTCAGTGTCGGGGCTCCCCTATCTCTACTCCGAGATTAGAGTCGCAGCAGGGCTCTAGCTGGTTTGGCTCAGTGGGCAGAGAGTGGGCCTGCGGACTGAAGGGTCCCGGGTTCGGTTCCAGCCAAGGGCACATGCCTCACTTGTGGGCTCGATCCCCAGTAGGAGGTGTGCAGGGGGCAGCTGACCAATGATTCTCTCTCTTTAAGCAATAAAACAAAATTTTAAAAAAATTCTCTCTCACCAGTGATGTTTCTATCTCTCCCTCTCCCTTCCTCTCTGAAATCAATAAAAATCTATTAAAAATAAATAAGTAAAGTCCCAGCAGGTGTGGGAACTCGGGCCGGTGTCCAGTTTTTAATGTCTAAACCTCGTACGTTCTGCTCTCCCTTTCCTAAGCACTAGCCCCATGGGTGTCCGTGCCGGGTGCCTTCCAGGGTGCATCCTGCCCAGCATTCCGGCCCCCTCTCCCCCGCCCCGGCCTTCTCAGTAAGGCCAGGGGCAGTGCTGACCTCCTGGTGAAACCCTCCCTTCTCACGAGCTTGTTACTATCCCCCCATTCAGGGGCAGGTACAGAGAGAAGGTGCTTATTCAGTAGACACTTGAAAGTGTTAAATTTGTTTATCTCCCAAGTTATCAAGTTCAGTAGTTTGTGTTTAGTTTTTCAAAATGTTATTAAACATTGTTTTAATAACGTCTTCTAATGTTACTAAAAACATTGTTGTCATTAGCAGAACAACTCAGAGCGAAATGAATGTTATGGATATTTACTCTTTATGAAGAGAGTAGAGTAGGGCTGTTTTCACCATAAACTTTGAAGTTGAGCTCTGTCGTTTGCAGAGGCTCTCTTGCCTGTGTTTTCATCGGTCTTGGGGTACACACTGAAGTGCTTATGCTTTCAACTCCCCAGGCTTGAGCCAGATGCCAGTGGGCAGTCCTGGGGGAGGCGGTTAGGTTGGGAGTCCATCAGAATAAGCATGTGAAGGAAGTGGCTGCAGGTTGTTCGCATGCCTTTGAGCATAGACTTTTGTGGGTGGGGTTGTTGGTCTGTAAATTTTCCCCTGGTCATATAAACCTGTCATTGGACCTGATTTTTCTTTACATGTGTATCATTTTGTTAAAGGGCATGAGTATGTGGCCCAGTCGTGTTATAAAGACACACATTTGTGTGTGTAGCATCTGAATAGCTCCCTGTTCACAGGGATGCCCTTCCCATGGCTTATGAGAGAAATCCTTTCAGTTAAATAATACAGATGCCATTTTTTTATACTTCCATTTTACTTTATTTTTTTATTCTTTATTGTTGAAAGTATTACATATGTCCCTCTTTTTCCCCCCCCATCCAGCCCCCTCCAGCCCATCCTGCCCCCTACCCCAGGCCTTTTACAGCCCTATTGTCTGTGTCCATGGGTTATGCATATATGCATACATGCATACAAGGTCTTTGATTGATTACCTCCCACTCACGCACCCTCCCCCACCTTCCCTCTGAGATTCCACAGTCTGTTTCGCTTCCATACTTCCATTATCTTATATGAACTCTACTTTCCACTCTCCAAAATCCTTCTCCAGGGCAAGAGTTACAGGACTCTGTCACCCCTAGAACACTCCTAATTTTTGTCTTCTACACAGTATTAAAGCAAGGACCATGTATCTGTCCCACTGTGACACACTTGGTTACATAGATAAACTAAGTAAATGCAGGGAGAGCAGAGAGGGGGAGTTGTATCTCAGATACAGCTCTATGAAATAGAAATAATTTAAAATTTTTTCAACTTGATTTTTAGTTACTTTTTATTTGTGGAGGCTGGGGGAGAGTTAGAAAAAGTTATTTTACTGACTCAGCTTGGTGTAGGAAATAGTTTTAATTGCTATAAAAAACACAAACTTAAATTAGTACAGGTAAAATGTAAAATTATCCGAAGTGCTTTTAAATTATAAGCATTAGGGGGTTCTAAACATTAGAATATAGTGATTTGGAAAGTCATTTTTTTGTTGGCTATACTGCCAAATTTGAAATTTCAAAACACATGCTTTATGTGAGAAGCGTTTAAGTTTGAAATGAGAATTAAACTGTAGTTTCAATGGCTGAGTTCCATTGACTCAATTATGCAAAGAAGGGGTCCCAAACAAAAGGAGGGAGTACTGCAGGGTTTTGTCTAAAGGACTTTTAAGTGGGAGGGGAGGGGGGAAGTTCACAGTTTTCTTTAAATTATTTCTACCAATGCTCTATCCCCACACCCAAAAGAAAACCTCTACAAATCTGTTCTTTAGTAAGCCCTGTGTACCCCATAATTGGGTGTTTCTAGAAGTGTTGGCTGAGAGGAGAGGTCATGCCTGATCAATATCTAACCCAGTGATTGGGATTTCTTTTTGTTCTAAGCAAATTAAAGAACATTTTTTATCCGCAAACATACCTTATTTTATTCAGTAGACAGGTTCCCAAATTTTAGTCTTGCATATCTTCTTACACATTTACTAGAGGCCCAGTGGATGAAATTCATGCACGGGTAGGGTCCCTGGGCCTGGCCATTGATCAGGCAGATCAGGCCCTTCCAGCTGCCAGCTTGGGCCTTCCTTCATTCCGTGCCACCACCTGGTGGTCAGCGCATGTCATAGCGAGTGATCAAACTCCTGGTCTCCAGGTCTAACTCCCAAGGGGACACTTTGCTTATTAGCCTTTTATATACAGAAAGATTTATTTGTTATTTTTTTAAAATATATTTTTATTGATTTCAGAGAGGAAGGGAGAGGTAGAGAGAGAGCGAAACATCAGTGATGGGAGAGAACCATTGATAGGCTGCCTCTTGCACATCCACACTGGGAATCAAGCCTGCAACCCAGGCATGTCCTCTGACCAGGAATTGAACCTGGGACCCTTAGTCTATAAGCTGACGCTCTTATCCACTGCCCCAAACAGGCTAGGGCTTGCACATCTTATTTTAAATGCACTGCCGGGTTTTACTCATAAAGGCATGCTGTAGAGAGAATCCATCTCTACAGGAAAGAATCATCACCTGACTTTTGTAATCCACATTAAGGGCTAATGTTAACTTTTTCCCCAATCCTCATCCGAGGATATTTTTCCATTGATTTTCAGAGAGAGTGGAAGGGAGGGAAGGGGGTGGTCAGAGAGAGAGAGGGAGAGAGACATCCTTGTGAGAGACATCAATTGGTTGCCTCCCCCACGTACCCAACCAGGGCCAGGGATCAAACCTGCAGTTGAAGTACGTGCCCTTGACTGGGAATTAAAGCCTGGACCTTTGTCCACAGGCTGATGTTCTAACCACAGGGACCAGCCAGGGCTAATGTTAGCTGGTTTTTTAAAAAAATATATTTTACTGATTTTTTACAGAGAGGAAGGGAGAGAGATAGTTAGAAACATCGATGAGAGAGAAACATTGATCAGCTGCCTCCTGCACACCTCCCACTGGGGATGTGCCCACAACCAAGGTACATGCCCTTGACTGGAATCGAACCTGGGTCCCTTCAGTGTGAAGACCGACGCTCTATCCACTGAGCCAAACTGGTCAGGGCTAATGTTAGCTTTTGATCCTGGTATTGCTCAGAGGCAGTAAGTTAGTGTAGGTATATTATCTTTATATAATTCTTGATGGAACCAGGAATCATTTACATTAACTGTAAAATATCTTCACAAAAGGGAAAAGTCACTGATTTCCGTAATAATTGGTATTTTAAATTATGTTTTGCTTCATAATGCTAAAGGGTTCTGGGGACCATGGACCAGTTTGGTCACTCACTGTCTCTGGTTCCTGCATCTGCCAGCCAGATTGGGGGCTGGCTGGTGTCTGTGTGAGGAAAAACTCGAACACCACACAGTCTTCTAGGGTTGTATATAATTAAAACTATTACATATGCATACTATTCAGGGACTAGTTGAAGGGCCACTGGAGTAAGTATCAAAACTTGTGTTCCAGCCCAGCTGGCGTGGCTCAGTGGTTGAGGGTCGACCTATGAACCAGGAGGTCACAATTTGATTCCCTATTAGGACATAGCTTGGGTTGGGGACTCGATCCCCAGTGTGGGGCTTGCAGGAGGCAGTCGAGCAATGATTCTTTCTCATCATTGATGTTTCTTTCTTTCTCTCTCTCCCTCTCCCCTCTTCTCTGAAACTAATAAAATGTTATATTTAAAAACAAACTTTTGTTCCAGTTTGCTCTGTCATTATTTATATAAGACATCGAGAGGGCCAACTTTCTTCATCTGTAAAATAATGAAACATTAGTCTCTGAGATCACTTCCAACCCTATAATATAGTTTATATTTTACATTTAATTCTAAGGACTATTCTAAGGACTATTTTAATCATATTTTGATTAACTGGTTTATGTAGTTCATCTGTATATTCATATACTAGTAGTTTTACTCGTTTAAAGAAATCAAATTGATGATATAGCTTACAGTCAATTGGCTTTTATAATCAAAAGACTTGGGTATATCAATGGTCCCAAAATTTTGATTCGCATGTGGCTCCTACTTGTCAGTTGCGTCTCTGCAGCATGTCTTATTTTCTGTATTATCACAGTACACTAAAGACAAAAGTACATAGACCTGGGGAAGCATTCCTCAGTGATAAGCCTCTTTTTTTCTGACTGAAGCACATGTGGCTCAAATATTGGAGTAAATCCCCAAACTGCAGCTTAAACACTAGAGCTTTAGATCCAGCCTTACCACCTAACTTCCATTTGACTTCAGGAAAGCGACTTTATTTCTGAGCCTTAGCCATAGCATTTATAGTGATAATACCAGACTCACCTGCATCATAGGGCTGCCAAGCTGGCGAACTCTTGGTCCTGTGTGTTAGGGTGAAACAAACGCCTGTGTTCTAATTGTGCACCTTTATAGATACACCTGGTCTCTAATATAGGAACAGCAGATCTCTAATAGCACTGGGAGTGCCTCTCAGGTCTTAGGCTAGAGACGCCTTCAGTGAAGGGTCATTCAGCTTCCTGTTCTGTAGATGGGTTTTCCTGGAAGCTGAAGCTCTTGTGCGCCCTCTAGTGTTCCCTGGATACAAATAATATTCCAGCACCACGAACAGTGCCCAGTGGCTCCCAGTGGGTTCTAATAAATGTTGGATTGAGTGAATTCTAAATCTGCAGGATGATTCATTTTGTCTGCCTGATTTGTATAACAAGGTTGAAGTATCTGATAAATGATCCATGAGGTGTATTTTTATTTTCAAGAAAATGTTTATGTGGCACAATGTGGAGGGACATATTTCTTCAGCAAGAAAACCAACCCACTCTTAGGAAGGTGGAGCTCCCTGACTGAGGAGACCAGGGGGGCCTGGTTCTTCAGCCAGTGAGCCAGTGGAGTCATGGGCTAGAGAGGCCATATGGAAACCTTCTCCCTCTCCCTTAAAACAGCAACAAAAGCAGACCTCATTCTGGTCCAAGAGGATTTACTAGTAGACAAAGCCAGTGGTCTCAGAAACTATGTCCATTGGATATAAATAGACACCAGGAATGCTTTGACCCCCAAAAGGTGATTGTTTCTGTATTTACACTTTTGATTTATTTTCCCTCGTTATCCAGTCTGTAGTCTGTTCCCATATTATTTTGTCTCTTAGCATCCTATTTGTGTCCTTTATAACTCTAACCAGAATTTATAGTTTCATGCTTATTAGATTGTTTCTTTCTCTTCCCACATTATTCTCTGAGCTCTGTGAAATCAGGAACCATGTCTGTTTTGTTCTAGAGTCTTATTCAAATGTGAGGCAGAGTATAGTAAGTCCTCACATAACACTGTTGATAGGTTGTGTGACTTTAAGCAAAATGACATATAATGAAACCAGTTTACCATAGATTAATTGATATAAACAAGAGTTAACCTCCTATGGCAGGCATCTCATCAGGGTTACAACAAAATGACATTATTGGAGGACCTGCTCTATGTTTAAAATTTTGAGTCAGATTGTATTGCTTTATATGGTGTTAGGAGTGTATAGTCTCTAAACCCCAGCCTTGGCTTAATTTTTTCTGATTCTTTAAGGCTTGCTCTCATTTGTAAAATGGCGTGATAATAGTAGTATCTCTCATATTACTGTGTAATTTAATATTTCATTATACGTGAATATTTAATATATTGTACATGTTAAAGGACTGTGATAGGGACAAGTGACATAATACACGTAAAGCTATCAGCACAGACCTTGGATCATAGTGCAATATTGTGAAATAGTGCTCAGAAAACCAGTGCTTAAGAGGTGTCTCTTACTTGTGCCCACGAATGCAAATCATCCCTACAGCATTGAGGTCTTCACTCACATCTTGAGCAGATAATTATTTAAATGTGTGATGGACACTTCTGGGCACTTTGCTACAAATAACCCTGAACAGTGTGAGTGGGGATGCTGCTTTGCAAGACCTGTCTCTCCATAGTGCCAGTGCTCATTTTATTCCCTTCTCTCTTTCCTCCCCTTCTCACTTTCAGTTAACTGATAAAGCTAAAAAAAAAAAAGAAGTTTGGCTTTATGTATCGGTAGCACATTATGTTGTCAGAAAAAGTGAATTAGTTTAGGTAGGTAATTTCTCTCCCTGAGCCTGCTTCTTTTATTCTAAGACTGTTTGTTCTGAAATTCTGTGATGCTTAGAATTAAAGTAATATTGACCTAACCGGTTTGGCTCAGTGGATAGAGCGTCGGCCTGCGGACTGAAGGGTTCCAGGTTCGATTCCAGTCAAAGGCATGTACTTTGGTTGCGGGCACATCCCTCATGGGGGTGTGCAGGAGGCAGCTGATCAATGTTTCTCTCCCATTGATGTTTCTAACTCTCTATCCCCACCCTTCCTCTCTGTAAAAAATCAATAAAATATATTTTTTAAAAAATAAAGTAATATTGGAATGCTTGGTGTTCTGTAAAGTCCTTTTTGTTAATGTTACTCTTTTCACAGTCCCACTTCTCTCCTGAGTTCTAACATCTTATGCCAGCTTCACCTGGGTAGTACCCCCTCCTCAAATTTCGCAAATCCAAACTGTCTCATCTTCCCTGCAAACTTTTCCTCTATGTTAATGGCAACCTTGCAGTCGCCCCAACTAAAACTTTTGCCCCAACTAGAGATTTCTGACTCATTTGGAATCCCTTTTTGTCCCTCCCCACCTAAATCTAATTGTTTCCATATCTAGCCAAGCTTATATTTGAAACACCAGTGCCTTTCTCCCTTCCCACTCATGCTCCTGTTGCATTTAATTTTCTGGTCTCTTTGTCTCCAATCACATGCTTTTCCACTAGTGGGATCCTTTCTAGAGTACAGTTAAGCAAATTCTTTAACCTTTCATTTGTGTAATAACAGCTTTACGGGGTGTGAGAATTAACTGGTAAAAGGAATATAGGAAGTACTAAATGAATAGAAGGGTATGATTTACTGGTGTGTTTTTTTAAGGATGGAGTTACAGTAAGAAAAAAATGTTTTACCAGATACACAAGCTAAATTCCACAGCAATAAAATATTTAGTCCCTCTGAACGTTGTTTGTGAGTTGTAGTTTGGTATAATTTTTAATTTCACATTGTTGCCAGAGGTCACATACCCCCTCTTCAGGAGCAGTAGGAAAGCAGAGCTGGTCTCAGCTCTGGAGCATAAATTCACACCCCTGGCCCTTGTTTATTCTCCTGAAAACTTGTACTTTTTAATGGATGAGGTGATGTGGTTTGTGTATGTGTGTGTGTGGGGGGGAGGGTAGTTTTGGTAGGGTGAGGAGTTAAGGGGAAATTTCTACTTGATGGTTTAAGGTTTTGTGAGTAATGGGCCGACATGCCTGGCCCTCTATGATTCTAGTGTAGTTACTCAAAAAGAGACAGTTGGGTAACTTCATTTTATTAGCAATTTCTGCTCATTTAATCCTTTTGATAAATCAAGGAGGTAGGCCCTATTTCCATTTTTTTATGAGGCATGAATGAGGCTAAATGACTTGTCCCTGGTCACACTGCTCACACTGAGTAACCGTGGGAGCCCAGGTGGGACCCAGGCACTTGGACTCCACCCGGAGTTCTGTCCTGAACCACTGTGCACTCTGCATCCTGCCCAGTCCGCATCCTGCACTCTTGGCTTATAAGACCCATCACAAGAACTGCCTTTTGGAAGTTTTTCTCACCCTTGTCTTTGCCCAGTAAGAATTAATGATTCTTTGTTTTCCTTGCCTCAGAGCTCCTGAGGAACGGAGAGCTGTACTTGCAGGCTGTTGACATTAGATGGCATCTGTTTATACAAAAGTAAAATGCTGTTTGAGTCTTAGAAAGCGGTAACAAAGGAAGCATCCTTGACTTTATTCATAGGCCCTACTAGGTAGAGAGGTGGGTCAGATATGGAGAGATGGGCAAGCAGGTTGTTTGTTTTGGAACATCTACATCAGCTAAAACCTTTATTTTAAAAATATCCACTGAGGCGATTTGAGACACAAATTTTTATGTGAAATCCTTTGTTGTGTTATAATCAGACATTAGTTAATAAGGAACTGTGAAGCAGTGTTAGAGAGGTGTTTATTACATGCCCAGCTGTTGTGTTGTAAATGTCTGCTTGCTGAATTACTAGTAGTGTATATTTTGCTGTTTAAAATGTTCTTCTGAAGCCCTGGCTATGTATCTCAGTTGGTTAGAGGGTCATCCTGAGATGCCAAGGTTTGCAGGTTTGATCCCCAATCAGGGCACATACAAGAACCATCCAATCTACTAGTACATATCTATAAAAAGCCAGCTACAGGAACACCAGAACAACCAGAACCACCACTGCAGCCAGTGAACCAGCCTGACCAGAGGGTGGTGCTGGCCAGCCAACCTCCTGCAGCCCCTCCCCCTGCGGGCCTTGCCCCATGGGCCCTCATCACCCCACTCATCCCGCAACTCCTCCCCATGGCTGGTCCTGCCCCTGATTGCCCCCCAAAAGGGGCAGGGTCAGCTAGTCAACCTCCTGAAGCCCCTCCCCCCACCTGGCCCCAGCCCAGCCCAGCTCCCCACCCGCTTCAGGGGCAGGGCCAGCCAGCCTGCGGCCCTTCCCCCTGGCTCCAATGTGCCCCCACCCACCCCACCGGCCTGCAGCCTCTCCCCACTAGCCAGCTCCACCCACGATCGCCCCACACACCAATCGGGGGCAGGGCCCGGTAGCCAGTTGCCCATGGCCACTCCCCCCAGCTGGCCAAGGCCCTGATTGGGGTGGGCCTACCAGCCAGCCAGACCTTACCCTTGCACGAATTTGGGCTTCTAGTGAATACATAAATAAGTGCAACAATGGGTAGATGTTTCTCTCAAATCAATTTAAAAAATAAAAAAGTTCTAAATGAAAAATTCTAATAGTTTTAGTTTTCATTTTTGTTAATTTTATATAAACACAAACATGTTCCATCACAATATTTCCAAGGAAGGTCTTGGTTAACTGGGCTTAAGTTCGTAAGTACATGTGGGATTGAGACTTCAACTTCAAACTCCACTATAGCTTTATCTATAGCTTTTTTTCACACCTCCAGTTGAAGAGGGAAAATGACTTTTTTAAAGTGTATGTAAAACAACTTTTTAAGAAGGTGTTTAAAATCTTTTTTTCTGTGTGTTTTTGAAGTCTGATAACTGTAAAGCACTTTTACTTTGGTTTACTTTTTCATGGACTCTATTACTTTCCTGTGGGTGCTGTAACATGATTGCAAACTTGATGGCTTAAAACAACAGAAGTATTCCCTCTCGGTTCTGGAAGGCAGACATTCATCATCAGTTTCACTGGGCCAAAATGAAGGTATGGGTCGGGCTCCACCCACAGGCTCCAGAGTCTAGGAGAATTTGCTCCTTGCCTCTCTCCCAGCTTCTGGTGACTGGCATCCCCTTGCTCGTGGCCACATCACTCTAATCTTTGCCTCTTGTGTGTGTGTGGGGCGGGGGGGGGGGGGGCATTTAGGGCTCAGATAATCTCTTCCATCTCAAAATCCATAATCTAATTACATTTCTAAAGATCCTTTTTCTTATAAATGAACATTTGCCGGTTTGATATCTTTGGGGATCATTTTCTAGCCTACTATAGTATTCTTTAAAACACACACACACACACACACATATTTACTGATTTCAGAGAGGAATGGAGCGGGAGAGAAAAATAGAAACATCAGTGATGAGATAGAATCACTGATCAGCTGCCTCCTGCATGCCCCCCTACTGGGGATTGAGCCCACTACCCGGGCATGTGCCCTTGAATTGGAATTGAACCTGGGATCCTTCAGTCCGCAGGTCAGCGCTCTCCACTGAGTCAAACCAGCTAGGGCTCCTACAATGTTCTTTACAGCAGTTAGTGCAACCAGGTTAGCATAATGAGTGATGCTGTCCTCTAGGCATCCTAAAAGGGTGGTGGGTGGAGCATCATTATGCGATGGTGGAAAACTGCTCTGAAACAGGCCATCTCTTGCTTGTCCCAATGGGGCTTCACCACCTGAGCTGCCTGTGAAAGCTATTAAATTGGCTAAAGCAAAATGCATATCAACAGCTGGCAAAAGAAGGCAGGAGAGAAATTTTTAATAACATGACAAGTAATTATTTTACAGGTACCTATAAAAACCTATTTTTGCTCTGGAGTTTAGTGCTAGATACACAATCATCATTGAGTTTGCACGGCACCTCCACTCTTACAGTAACAGCTCTGCTTTAGGTGAAGGCGTAATTGTGAATTCAGAAAAACAGAATTCCCCAAGATTTCTCCTTCATAGCACCAGCTGAACTCCGACAGGTCACCTAAATTCTCAAATGACGTTTTTTTCTGACCACAATATTTATAGGAGCAAGTTTTAAGGTTTCAGGTGCTATCATGCTGGGAAAATGCCTAGCCCTCTAGCGGGATGTAAACCAGACTGGGCTGGATCTGCAAGACCCTATAGATGTGGGCTAGGTAAATTCTGTTAATAATGGTTCTTAACAATTCCAAATACTATTGCATGTAATTTTCACAAGACTCACTTAACTAGTGGGATGTTGTTGGAGATGATACTGGCCAGAGTGGTCTCACTCCCGGTCTAGTGTGGACACTTTTGTTCTTGTGTTACTTGTTTTCTTTGGATAGTGCTGCTTTCATTTTTAAAAAATATTTATTTATTTATTTATGTTAGAGAGGAAGGGAGAGGGAGAGAGAGAGATAGAAACATCAATGATGAGAGAGAATCATTAATGGACTGCCTCCTGCACTCCTCAATTGGTGATTGAGTCCACAACTGGAGTATGTGCTCTGACCGGGAATGGAACCGTGATCTCCTAGTTCATGGGTCTCTGCTCAACCACTCAGCAACACCGGCTGGGTTATGTTAAAATTCTTGCTAGTTATTCAGAATGAGTGTTTTTATTTTTCTAACAGATTTTTTAAAATCCTGGTTTGTGTTTAGAACATTATCAAAAATCCTGTCCAAAAGCTTTAAGTAAAAAAGGATTGGAACCACAGTTCTCAAGTTAATTGGGCATGAACAGTTAACTCAGAAGTCACGGAACAGTTTCTAACCCTCTGTGTCCTAAGGGGACGGTACAG
Source organism: Murina feae (assembly GCA_004026665.1). NCBI lineage: Eukaryota > Metazoa > Chordata > Mammalia > Chiroptera > Vespertilionidae > Murina > Murina feae. The sequence goes on along the minus strand of PVJC01010685.1, from coordinate 16,195 downwards.
GTGATAACGGTGTTGGCATTTGTTGAGGGTCCATCACTGCTGGGAAGAGAGTGGGCACTTTATATGAATCAAACACATTTTAATGAAACAATTCTGTGCTCTCTTTTGAAAAATTTTCAAGTATCAGTATTTTCCTCCAATTATTCATAAATAGGTTTACTATAAACATTTTGGGAGTGCGTGTGATTTTTACTGTTAATCCTATTCTGTTGTTGATTTGGGATAGGGGTGGTGTGTTGTGCATACAGTTTTTCCTGCAGTGGTATTTATATGATTAGACGTTTTCTCTTTAAATACAACTCTACATAATTCTTTAGCTACTTTCCTCTTTATTATTTATTATTATTATTATTTTAATATATTTTTATTGATTTCAGAGAGGAAGGGGGAGAAGGAGTAAGAGATAGAAATGTCAATGATGAGAGAGAATCATTGATTGGCTGCCTCCTGCACACCCCCAACTGGGGCTCGAACCCACAACCCAGGCATGTGCCCTTGACCTGAATTGAACCTTGGGACCCTTTGGTCCACAGTCCAATGCTCTATCCACTGAGCCAAACCAGCCAGGCCAGCTACTTTCCTCTTTAAATGCAACTCTTATTTTAGCACTTTTCCAGAATGTTTTGTATTGCCATAAGTAGTCTGCCCTTTTAGGTGTGGTTGGTACTAGAATCCGAAGCATTGCTTCCTTCCCCACATGTTGGTGCAGTGAAATTCGTAAGGTGAATCTTTCCTGTTGGCTTAGTGTCAGGTGAGCTTCCCCTGCCGGGGCAGTCACACTGCTTTCTCTAAGAGTGCCTGATCATTCTTGTGAACATGCATAAAAATAGAGGGAGTGAAACTTTCACTCTCCTCTCAGGGATTCCACCCCGTTACCAGAGAATTTTTATTATTCAGTCCAGAGAATTGGAGATGATCTCATCTATGTCTGTTCGTTTAAAAACGGTTTTGGTTATTGATTTTAAAGTAGAGAGACAGACACACGTTACTTTCCTGCACTCCCCCTTCTGGGGATTGAGTACGAAACCTGGGCATGTACCCTACCCTGACCCTGAACCTAACTAGTGACCTCCTCCTGGTGCTTGGGGCAATGCTCAACCAACTGAGCCACACTGGCTGGGCTGAAACAATGTTTTTTATACAAAAGATCCTTATAGCCCTAGCTGGTTTGACTTGGTGGTTGGAGCATCAGCTTGGGGACTGAAAGGTCCCAGGTTCGATTCCAGTCAAGGGCATGTACCTTGGTTGCGGGCACATCCCCAGTGGGAGGTGTGCAGGAGGCAGCTGATCGATGTTTCTTTCTCATCGATGTTTCTGACTCTTTGTCCTTCTCCCTTCCTCTCTGTAAAAAAAATAAATAAAATATATTTAAAACAAAACAAAACAGAAAGATCCTTTTAAACTCTCTCAAGGCATACTGTTGTCAAATTTACCTATCCATCTCTTCTCCTACCCTCTGAATTTAATATACATATATCTTCCCTGATATGTGAAATTTCTACTCTTTTTCTCTTACTTGAAACAGATGACATAAGATTTTAGGGCTCTTTTTATTCCTTATTCCTTTATTTCCCCTTTTCTATCCAGTTCTGTTCCCATGAGCCTATGTTTTGAGACATGATGTCTCTTTTAGAAGTTCTCTGCTATTTCTGGATGTCTGTATAATGTTCTTCATTTCATTCAGTGTATGATTCATTTCTAGTTGGTCCTTTATCATATCCTTGAGGGTCTCATCAAATTTATCGGCAGTCTCTAGCATTTTCTTGAAAAACCTAATAACCGTGGTTTTGAATTCTATATCCTGTCGTTTTCTTTCCTCCATTTCTGTCATTTGTGACCTGTTTCGTCTCCTCATTTTGGCCGCTTCCCTTTCTGATTTAGGCGATCACTGCGAGGGATTAACCTCTAAGCCACTTGGTTATGAGAGTCAGCTGTGTCTACAGTGGGAGAATTTCTGTGCTGGAGACACCCTTATGGGGCTAGAGTTGTTTCAGTGGAGCTTTTATGCTCACTGCATCTGCCCCAAGTGTGTTCCTTGTGGATCTATTTTGTTTAGGTTAGTCCCACTCTGGCCACTGGGTGGGGCTGGCTCCTGTATCTTTAAGGAGGTGTTGAGTTAGCTTGGGAGGGGCGGGGCCTCGGGGAGTTTGCAGGGCAGGGCGGAGCAAACAGCTATGGCGCTTTTCAGCGCTGCGCTGAGAGACACCAGGTCTCTGTGTCCCACGGTAATTGCTGCAAGCAACGCTGAGAGAAACCTGCTTTGAATTTCCTCCTGGTGCCAGTCAGTCCCCCTTCTCTGGGTGTCTGGGTCCTTAAAAACTCGCCTGGAACTGGAATTCAGAGCCGCTGGGAGCTTGTGGCTCTCTCCGTTTTGGAAAAGAACCGCGTCCCCCGGCGCCAGCCCTTCCCCGAGCCCGTGCGCGCGCCTCCGTACCTCTTTACTTTGCTTCCGCTGCTCCTCTGAGTCTCAGACTCTTCTCTAGTTGTAGGATTTTCACGCAGCCAGCCTTCCTGTGGGTGCGAGTGGTGTCCGTGTGTTCTTTTCGTGGTTTTTCTGAAATAGTTGTTCACGGCTGCATTTACGGTGTCTGCCCTATGCCGCCATCTTGTTTCCTCTTCTCTGCTATTTCTGAAAGAGGCTCACAGATGGTGAGTAGCCCATCCTGTCTGTGAGTTTCAACTCTCATAAAGGAGGAATTTGCCTTCTGAGCCTGGAGGCCTGTGCCCAGCTTGGCTACTCCCTCCTGAAGTGCTGATCCCTGCTTTGCTCTGGATTCTCCTTCATCCTCACTAGTTGCTCCTTTCACTGTCCTGTGCTGCTACTGTTTTCTCATGTTGATCTTTAAATGGTAGGGTGCCCCCTCAGTTCTTAGGCTTCTTTTAGCTAGACTCACTTCCCAGGTGATTTCATTCCATTCTCTGACTTGAAATAGCGTGAGTACTGTACTGACACCAGGTTTAATTATCCAACCCGCACGCCAGGCCCTGGTGTTTAACTGCCTCTCATCATCTCCACTTGGTCTCCAATGGGATTCTCAGATGTTACCAAAAGCCAACTCCTGCACTCTGACCCTTGCCCAAACCTGATTTTCCTGTCATCTTTGTTCACCTTCATAAATATTAACTCCATTCTTCCACACGGAGGCATATTTGAGTCTTTTTTCTTCCACACAGGCTGTTAGCAGATCCCATCTACCAGCAAAACCTTCAGAAAAGATCCTGAAACTAACCACCTGTCACCACCTCTGCTGCTGCAAACCACCAGGATCTCTCCTCCGCTTTAGTGCAGTGGTCTCTTAATTGGTGTTTTCTCTCTTGCCCCATAAATTATTAATAGCTTCATTAGAACTTCTTTTTTAAAAGCATTCATTGTGGGTTCTCCACATAGTAAGCAGCTAGCAGGGGCCTTTTGGACTAAGTTGAATCATGCCGCTCCTCAGCTTTGCGCCTCACTGAGGGTCCGTGTCCAAGTCTCAGCAGGCTTTGAGGCCCTCAGCTGCGTGATGTTTCTTCTGGCAGCCTCTGACCTTCCTCCTGCCCCGTCTCTGCCCCTGCCACGCTGGCTCTGTGCTGGTCCTCAGATGCACTTCTTCAGCTTCATCTGCGCCCTTTGCCTCTCACTCTCCCCTCCGCTGCCCAGCTTTCCCATCAGGCCCCTGCGCCACCCGAAACACTTCCTGCTGCTTAGAAACTGCTTTGTTGTCTCCCAAGTGCCGGCATTTATGTGTGAATTTGTTATTTCCCAGGGCTTTCTTCTTTAGAGCATAGGCACAAATGAGGGCCGAAACCTTGTTTTTTTCTTTGCTGTACCCTCAGTGCCTAGGACAGTGTCTGGAGTGTCGTAGGTACCTAGTCATTTCCCTGGCATTTTTATATTTTGAGATCAGAACAAAGATTTGTAGCTGTTACGCCATTTAAGAAGTGGTCAGTACTCATTTCTGGAAATTTTTTTTCTGCCAATTTTGGGATAAATTTGAGGTAATTTTAGCTTCTAAATAAAGTCAGTGGCCAGTTAGCTTAGTATTGTCAACCAAGCCAAAGACCATGGTGGCCTTTCCATGTGAGCCAGCTGTGTTCTAGGCCAGAGAGATGCCCCTTGTTCATGTTAGGAGGGGGACCTCCATGGAGCCAGGAAGCCTCTAGGTTTTGCTTGCCATCTGATGTCTGCAGCCTGTTTCTCTGCAGTCTACCAGTGTTTGAAATGCCATCTCCACCTCTGATATGTAAATGTTCTTTCTTCCCACTTGTAATCTTACAGGAAGAACATGCCAGAAAGAACAAGCTCTATACTCATGGGGCAGAACAGATGATGACCTGATAATTATTTTTATTGTATAAAGAGTTTTTATTGTGTGGGCTCATCTTGAGCTAAAACATTATAAATAGCCCCCACATTTCTGATAGCTTGACTAGAACTGCTTTCACCAGGTATTCATTTGTCTTTTACCTTAATGAGCTGTCCTTTTCTGGACAAGTGAAGAGTATTGGAGTCTCTGCTAGAGTATATCCAAACACAAGCACTCTCATACTTATGGATTTGTTCCAGTTTGAATAATTAACCCACATTTGGCTGAAATTATGTATAAGTTAGAGTGGATCTCAGTCTCCGTTCCATGAACTGGGCTGAAGTATGCTACTAGAATGATTTAGTGGTGAATTTGTCCTAATTCGGGCGGGGGCGGCGAGATTAGATTGATAGGTACAATTTCCTCCAATTAAAATGTTTTATCCCACAGTTTTCCTTGAAATATTGGCATCTGTCTTTTGCCTTAACAGCTGATCAATTGAATGGATAAGTAACTTAGAACAGTATTCACACTGGAGCTTGGACCAGAATCACCTGGAGGGTTGTTAAAACAAGTTGCTGGGGCTCATTTCAGGTTTCTGCTTTTTGTCTCTGAGTGGGAATCTGGTTTGGGACTTACAGATTTTCTGTAGAGAGATGACTTGCTATTTTTTTCATCTCTTAATCCTTTCTAGCCCAAGTGGTTGGGAGTGGTTCAGTTGGTTGGAGTGTCATCCTGTTTGTTTTGCACTTTCTTATCCTCGAGCCTTTTAGTTTGACCTACACTAAAAGCCGATTTCCATAACGAGGTGATGTCGGGACATCCTTTTTCTTATTCCATTACCAACAATTTGTTGTACCCTCACTTCCAAAGCTCCTTAAAATTACAGGTATCCCTCACCGTCCAAATTATTCAGTTTCCAAGTTCAGCTGGTTAACATTCGCATAGTGAGAGATGCCTATGTGAGCAAATATAATCTCTCCAGTTTTTGCTGCCTTTGAAAGGGATGCTGAGTAAAACATTTTACAATGGGCAATACTTTGATAAAATACCCCTAAATATCTTGAATGTTGATTTTAATGACAAAAAGATGAAACAAAACTGTTGCAGACAAGAGATAATAAATATGTCTTCGTAGTTTACTCACAGAGTTCATAGAATGTTGCCAAAATGTGTGATTTGAGCTGATTATTGACCTATACCTAGATAGCAGCATGATAAAGAGCAAAGATGATTCTTAAAGGTAATTGAAGGATAAACATATATTGAGCACTTGCTGTTTACCAGTTGCTATTCAAAGCACAAGCTTTGAGCAAGACCCAGTGAGTCCCTCCTCAGCCTGGGGGCATTGAAGACCTCAGCACGCTAAGAGCTGCTGGAGCCCAGGGCGTCTAAAGGGTGGAAACGTTAATTACTGTAGTACTTTTAATACTCTGTGTCTTTCTCACAAGTCTGTAGCATGGTTTTTATGTATTTACCTCCCCATTTTGTTTTGTTTTTCATATTTTGTTTCTGTTAGGAGAGAACATTGAAATTATTCTCTAAGCTATTTGAAGAGAGTGACTAAATGCACCTGGGCCAGGCTGTCTGCGGGCATGAAGTGGCTGGGAGAATCCAAGAACATGGTGGTGAATGGCAGGAGACATGGAGGCAAGTTGTCTAATGACCATCAGCAGAATCAGTCAAAATTACAGCACGGGGGAAAGGACGCCGGGAAGGCTGGCAGAAACGCAGTGGAGAGGAGGCCGAGCAGATGTACGTACACACGCACACTGTCGCTCTGTTGATGTGATGTGGGGCGGTAATTCTTTCCAGTTTGTAATGTGCTCTGTTGTTTTCAAAACAATTCTTTATGTTCTCACATAGTTAACAGTATAGTATTTTACTCTTTCCAAGTTGTATCAGTTTTTATTTTCATCAAATGTGTACAACTTCAGTTTAATGCTTAATATAATAACTTGAATCATCCTTTTATATCCATGGTTTTAAATTATATTTTGTAGAATTTATACCTAAATGGCTAATCTGTTCTATAAAAAATACTAAAATACTGCTATTGACCTGAATTTCTTAAAAGTTCAGACTGTATTTTTTATATTTGATCTAAGTATAAGTATGTATGTCTTTGAAAACTTAGAGTAATATGAATAAAATTAACTCTGATTTGCATGATAAGTAGAGTGTAGGGCAGCTTCACAAATTGTCACCATTTCTTATATTACATAGGGTGAACCATCCTTTAACCATCCTTTAATATCTACTGTTGGTAGATATTAAGTTTTTTTCCTCTATACCTCTTGGTAAGAATGAAATGACCTGTTGAGAGTTGTGAGAAATTGTAGTTTTATAGCTCTTCTATGAATAGTAAGGCGACCCAGGATAAACATAAACCTAAGTAGACAGCTGTACAAAGGTTGTCCAGAAGTGTATAGATCATGTTGAGGAGTACAACTTTTCCTAAGGTTATTTTAGCCACTGCTCAACAGCCTTAACTTGTGTTGGACTTTGCCTGCTCCCTGTAGATTGAATTAGCCTGAGTGTTCTGCAGTTTCAGTTAGATTGCTCTCGTTCTGATTCATTTCATTTTTACCTTTTAGGCATTTATGCTGTTCATTGGGCCCAGACTGCCCTTAACCTTTCCATGTGAGATCAGGTCACTGTTTTTGTAATGAATTCTCTTCTGCATGGACACCTCCTTACCTCTTAGCATGTGATGGGAACCTGAAGGGATTGAGAAATGTAGTGACTATAGCAGTGGTGTTGGCTCTGCTCAGTAAATTAGGTGTCTCGATTTTTAAAAAAATATATATTTTTATTGATTTCAGAGAATAAGGGAGGGGAGGGAAGAGAGAGAAGAAACATCAATGATGAGAGAGAATTATTTTTTAAAAATATATTTTATTGATTTTTTACAGAGAGGAAGGGAGAGGGATAGAGAGTTAAAAACACCGATGAGAGAGAAACACCGATCAGCTGTCTCCTGCACACTCCCCACTGGGGATGTGCCCACAACCAAAGCACATGCCCTTGACCGGAATCGAACCCGGGACCCTTCAGTCCACAGGCCGACGCTCCATCCACTGAGCCAAACGGATGAGGGCAAGAGAGAATTATTGATCAGCCGCCTCCTGCATGCCCCACACTGGGGATTTAGCCCCCCAAAATCTATGGATTGAATGCATTTTCTATCAAAATCTCAACTGGCATCTTTGCAGAAGTTGACAAGCTGATACTAAAATTCTTATGGAAATTTAAGGGACCCAGAAAAACTAAATCTTGAAAAAAAGGACTCTTGGTCATCAGGAAAATGCAAATTAAAACCATAAGATATAACACCAGAAAAACTAGAATCAAAAGGATAGATAGTAACAAGTGTTGGTGATGATGTGGAGAACTTAGAACCCTCATATACTACTGTTGGAAATGTAAAATGGTGCATTCACTTTGAAAAACAATCTGGCAGTTCCTCTAAAGATTAAACATGGAGTTAGCATATGACCTAAGCAATTCCATTCTTAGGGATGTACCTAAGAGAATTGGGATAACATATGTACACACAAAACTTTCATATGATTGTTCACAGAGACATTACTCATAATAGCCAAAAAGTGGGAACAGCCCAAATGCCCATCAACTGATGAATAAACAAAATGAGGTGTATCGATACAGTGGAATATTATTTAGACATAAAAAGGAGTGGAGCACTGATGCATGGTACAACATGCATGAACCTTGAAAACATTGTGCTAATTGTAAAAAGCTAGTTGCAAAGACCACATATTGTATGATTCTAGTTATATGAAATTTTCAAAGTAGGCAAATCCATAGAAACAGAAACTTGATTAGTGGTTGATGGGGCTGGGAGGGAGAAGTAGGTAGTGACTGCTAATGGGGGTTATTTTGGGGAGTGATGAAATGCTCCAAAATTGATTGTGGTGATAGTTATACAATTATGTGAATATATTTAAAAATAACTATTAAATTGTACACTTTCAATGGGTGAATTATATGGTATGTGTATTATAGAACAATAAAGCTGTTACAGAAAATAAAATGATCTGATAGCTTTTCACATACCCACATGCAAATCATATACCTACCCTTTAGCAGGGATTTTCATTTAAGTGTTTAATTATTTTTTTTAAGAGTGGATGAAAAGAAGGTTACACCTCTCACTGTGTGTTTCTCTCATTCTTCCGCATCTTAATTTTGAGAGGCTTAACGTTACACAGCTGGTCTCTTCACTGACTGCTGCTAAGACTATCAGTGACGCACTGAAATGAGCACTGATGAAACTGATATATACAAATTCGGCCTTCCTTCCTCTCTTCACAGTGTTTTCCTTCCACAATTAGACCCAGTGACTTCCATCACATATACATTTCTTTCATCTTCCCTATTTTTCAGTCAACATTTTTTCTGACAGGTCAGTTAGAAATAGGCCTGTCATTCTCTCTTTTCTCCTTTCCCCACCTCTACTACCTAGCTTTGTAATCACAGGCAAGTAAATTTCTTAACCTCTGGGCCTGTTCCCAGCCACGTGGAAATCATAATCACTCCTCCATCTGAAAGCAGGAAGCTGGAGTTAGCTACACGACTCCTTTTGGTATTTACAGTCAAGCTCTCCCCTTCTGGCACTTACTGCAGAGCCTCTTGTGTTCATCCTGTTTCCTCACCCAGCCCTGTCTGTAGTGGCCCTTCCTGACGCTCTCTTGCTGCCTTAGTGAACCCCTACCTTCCCCGTTCCTCAGCTCTTCCTGGGAGGGGCAAGGCATCTGAGCCAAAGATTCTCACAGACGCTCTTCTTGGGAAACCTGGTGTTCTATGTAATCGAAATGCTTTCAATAATTGGGTTTTAGTTTATTACATTTGCCTTTATGTTTATGCAAATAGTACTCCAATCTCCATTATTAAAATTGACTGAAATAATTTTAGTTCTTGATTACTAACTTGGAATGGGCAAAGGTTTTTAAGGTAGACTTTAGTTATTTTCTATTTGAGTTACTTTTCTTTCTCTTTTTGCAGGTAATGGTAACTCAGGATTCGAAGGACAGAGTCGATATGTACCATCTTCTGGAATGTCCGCCAAGGAACTCTGTGAAAATGATGACCTAGCAACCAGTTTGGTTCTTGATCCCTATTTAGGTTTTCAGACCCACAAAATGAATACTAGGTAATTTTAAGTCTTTATCCTGAATGACACAGATGATGTTGAATTTAAGAAAATAGATGGAAAGAAAATAGATTTTTACTTTCAGTCAAAAATTTAAATGACAGTAAAGGAAAGTACTTTGCTACAGAAAGATTTTCTATATGTGAGCCACGAAAAGCAACAAAAGCTTCTGAGAATCTTCTCAGTTTTAATCCTGTGTTCTTATTTTATCTCAGGATATTACTAAAATAAAAAGCTGGGGGAGCATACTTATTCTGTTTTAAATGTTGATGCTAATTAGTGAAAAGAAATCTGACAGGCATCCTGTACAACCTTAAAAATGTATATTTTCCTACTAAAAATAGATTATGGCCTTTTTTTCCCCCCATAGTTTTATTACAGACTTCTTTTTTTAAATAATTGCCGCTGTGTTTGATCTTTGAGATGCAGAAAAGCATTCAGCTAAGTAAGATTCAATTTCGTAAGCATGAATATTTTTAAAGATGTGCTTACATTCAGTGTGCAGATAAGAAAATAGATGTGCAAATGCTTTATTGAGTATTAAATGTCATCTACATAAAATATTACTGCATCACTCTTGAAATCTGTCATCCTTTAAATTTCTTTATTCTACTTCCCTTAAATACCTTCTTTCCTACAAAAAGGCTCTTGGATAATTTTGTAATGGACTTCCACCATACACTAAGAGCTTTACAACTTTTCTCTATCTTTTTAACCTCTGTGGCAAAGGGTTTTCAAGTCTGATGTAAAAAGTAGAGGGATTTAGAATGTAGAGCAAGTTCTGGGCCACCTCTCACTCTACCTCAGTCACCCTGTACTGGTGTCCAGTAGCTCTAGTGTCAGTGCCCAACCCTGGAGGGACTTGATCACCAGGTGGATAGTCATGGATAGTCATGGATAATTAGGTAGGTAGGAATTGGTGAATAAAAGTGATTGGAGGAAAATCTGTGTTCATCTTTTTCCCTTTTAATTCTCTCCCTCGCTAGAATTAAAACAAAATACTATATGATGCATTTATTAATTACATTCTAAATCCAGAAAGAAGTAATTCTGGTGAAAATGTGCCTTTGGTATTTTCATGTAATTTTCTGTCATCATATATCTTTACTTAGTAAAATGAAGTGAAAAGCTGGGATGGACTTGAGAGGTTCTTTAAATAGTTTTCCTGCCTTCAGAGGCACAAATATCTAAATTTTCTAAATAGGCAGACAGATGGCTGTCTTCTGGAAAATCAGCAGACTCAAGATGCCATAGTATCCAAGTAAAATCTAGTTTGCATTATTTTAAGTCCATTTCTCTTTTTCCTCCAGTGAATATAGGAGACCAGAGCCCATTCTCTAGAGCAAGCATGTCACACTCATGACCTGCTGGCCAAGAGTGTGACACGCTTGCAGAAGATCCTGATAGTATTTAAGTCACCCTTTATTCAGGATTTTACTGCAAAGGCCCATAATTATGACCTGGAATCATTAAGAAAGGGATTATCTTCATTAAACCTTATATACTGAAATATGGAAGCATATAAACCATTTTAGAAACCATTCCATCAAAATTATAAAACATTTTTAGTGACTTAGGAAAAAAATCTGTGTGTTCAGAATCCCCATGCTTTGACTACTCCAGAGGGTGAAGGGTTTACTGGCTTTTGCTGTAGGAAATAACTCCTATCCTATCCTGTATAATAAAGAGCTGATAGGCAAATTGAACAGCAGAATGACCAGTCACTATGGTGCGCACTGACAACCAGGGGCAGACCTCAATGCAGGAGCTGCCCCTTGGTGGTCAATGCACTCCCACAGAGGGAACACTGCTCAGCCAGAAGCTCTGAGCTGGGCTTATGACTAGTGAGCACAGTGGGTGGCAGGAGCCTCTCCTACCTCCTTGGCAGCACTAAGGTCTGACTGCCAGCTTAGGCCAGCTCCCTAAGCCATCAGTTGGACATCCCTCGAGGGCTCCTGGACTGCAAGAGGGCACAGGCCAGACTGAGAGACCCCTGCTGCCTGAGTGCACGAATTTCAGGCACTAGGCCTTTAGTTTTCTGTAAGATCCTCCTTGGTAATTAGTTTATGGGAGTTACTTGGGGAATCTTGTTAAGATGCAGCTGCTTAACCAATGGACACAGGCACTGGGGTGGTGGGGGCTTGCCTGGGTGGGAATGGCTGGAGGGGGGATCATTTAGGTGAAAAATTTAGACAATAAAAAAAAAAAGATGCAGCTGCTGACTTAATAGCTGTGGGATGGGGCCTGAGAGCCTCCATTTCTATTCTTGCAGTAGCAGGTCCTAAAGCACCTGGCCTACTGCGCCTTCTTTTGATGTAAGTGGATAAAAAGCTCCTTACCAGTAGTTTCCTAGGACTCACTTAAAAACTGTGTCCTAAAATGTGAAGTTCAAGATTGCTACACAAATATTAAAACTCAAAACCTTGTCCAGGTGCCCCTAAATTTAAAAAGTATCCAGTATGTAAATTTTTTTATGAATAGAAATTGAAGGATCTAAAATACAAACTGGTTAAACCAAGTTAAACATGCAGAAGAAAACATATTTTCCAGTGCAACACTTAATTCTTCTCATTCAGTTTCTAAAATAGCCATTGATGATGTAGACAGTCCTACTCCTGCTGGGCAGACGGGGTTGGTTTGACAGCAGTGGGACCTTTAGCCCCTGTGCTTGAGCAGTTGATGTGCTATATCAAGGAGTGCTCTCAGCGTTCATTGCAAAGGTACTTTAACAGGAATACACAGAAAATCTAAACTAACAAAAGCGGAATAGTAAAATTAACCATCCCTTCGTGACGCCTACAGCCAATCAGAGTGGCTGTATGCAAATTAGCGCAGCCAAGATGGCGGAGGCCCACTGCAAACTGGTCCCGCCTGAGGAGCAGGGTGGGAGGAGCAAGCAGGCCCCCATGCTGGGGCTTGGAAATAGACAAATCGAGGAGGGTACGCACAGGTAGAAACTTAGCCTCGGTGACCCGAGGTCGGTTCCAGGCCATGGTGGCAGCCGTAGGTTCGGGGAGCAGGCTGGCTGACCAGCCCCCACCCCTGCAGCTGAGGCCTGGGAAGAGACTGTTGGCAGGAGAAGTACTTAGCGCCCTGCATGCCTGGCTCCTGGGTCTGATCAGACCGGGCGGCTGGTGCTAAAAGCGCCTTCTGGCACCCAGAGAGGTGTGTCCCATCGACCAGCACAGGGCGCTAAGCAAGCGATCGGAGAGAAAGCAATGGGGACCCTCAGGCAGCACCCAGCAGGGCCTGCTTGCCCATCCCCATGGTGTGGAGCAGACAGGCCCGGCAGAGAGCAGAGAATCACATGAAGTAGACCAAAGCCATCAGTAATACATCTCCTGAGGGCTCCCCAAATGGGGAGGGTGCAGGTCGGGCTGAGGGAACTCCCCACCTGCCCTGCCCCTCCCCCACCTACCCGTGCACAAATTTCGTGCACTGGGCCCCTAGTTTATTAATAAAGCTTTAAATCTTGGTGGACTTACTTGAATATGAAACTATCTGCTCTGGCTCATCTTTTGAGCAAGAATTTACCAGAATGTTGACTCACGTCATGTTCAAAGATAGCATTTTATAAAATAAAGAAAATCTATAGTGCTTTATTTGAATAAACCATAAATATATTTTTTAAGTTACTAATTTGTGAGCTTCTCTCTTTGAGTTCAAACAAAGTGATTGGAAGAGAGAAGCTTGGAGCTTGGGTTTTAATGCTCACTGTCTATTACTTGTGGAATGGTCTCTGTTTCATGTTTATACATTTGTAATTGATTGTCCGTTTTCATTTCCTCTTTTATGTTCCTTTCCTCCTTTCAACTTCTTTCAGTGTACTGTGTTCAGAAACAGTAGAAGATTAATGATTTGAAAATTTCCCAAACTAGCTATATTCTGAATGCTCATGTTTTCATCTTAATATATCCCTATATTTACTAATAAGCAAATCAGAGTTACAGCATGAATTCCTAGAAATAGTATAAACAAAATAGTAATTTTAATTTAGTGGAAAATATTTAGATTTAGTTGACTTATCAATTATGAAAACTAAATTCTTCCTTTTAGCTGCAAAATAGAGTTGTTAGTAATACCTCTGATTGTCAAAGGATCAGAGTGGGGAGACATATAGTAAAGCCGGTCCAGGTGCTTCCCGTCACGGCCCTTGTGGAGGCTGTAGAACCCAGAAGTCGGACAGTGTCCTGCGGAGCGGGCGGCTGGGCAGTGAGCTGAGCAGGAAATGATGTTACAAAGAAATGCAAGAGTCATTTTTTCTTTGGAATTTTTCTGATCCAAACTGCAGTCTGTATAGTCCTTACTCATCATCCTTCTACTACTATAACTACCTAATTTTATTTTACTTTATGTATTTTATTTATATCTACTGTTGGATATGAATTTGTAAATCATGTTAAGTGTCAACTTTGAAATTAAGTGCTTGACTAGAAAGCATAAAGAAATTCTTAGACCTTCTAACTCGGTATAATGTAAAACAATGTTCTGTGGGAAGAAAGAATTTTAGAATCTGGCTTTTATCATGCTGAGACTGGAATACTAGTGTCTTAAGGATTTTTGCAACAGCTAATATTGTGAATCTGCTTAGAGATTACAAGTACAGGTTGTACAAATAGTTTTTTATTGTTGTTGTTTGTTTTTGCATTTATATAGCGCCTTTCCTTCGAGGAGCTCAAGGCATTTTTCAAAATCTGACAGTTTTCCTCACAACAACCCTGTGAGGTAGGTAGAGTGCATTACAAATAAATAATAAGATGCCCACTAACCTGTCACAGCCTTTATGATGTTCTTTGATGTTAAATAATGGAGGTGTTAGCATAAACGTGAGTTTTAGAACATGTTACAAACCTTTTAAAATAGTTTGGTCTTAGTCATAGTTGTATTTAAAAAAAATCACTTGTACTTCATAACAGGGTAATTTTAAGAGAAATCTTTCATCAAAAGATCAGGAGTCACTCCCTGGATTAGCTGAGCACTGTGAAACTCAGCCAGGCACGTTTCTGGTTGTGACTTACTTCCAGGTGAAGAAGAAAGGAAGAGCTATGGCTCTGGCCTCCTCCTCCTCGGCACCTGCGCGCTGTCAGTTTGCAGTTAAACTTTCTTCAAAGGGGAAATGTGTTCACAGTGTTACCTCGTGGTTTCTTATTTTATATCTTAAATATTTGGGCATTTTTCTCTCTTTTCCTCTCTCCTGCCCTTGCTCCTCCTCCTCTTCCCCCTCCTTCAGTCAGCTCTTGGTTGTACATGCTATGGAAGGGACAGTAGTACAACTAACACAAATCTGCAGCCTTTCTTCATTGCCACAGTGCTCTCTTGGGTTTGGATACAGAAAAACCAAATAGCAAGAAAACGTGGGAAGTCAGTCTCTGGAAAGAGTGGGGAACAGGTGTGTGGGAGTGTGAATTCATGTTTTTTTTCTGCCTCTTTGAATAATAATGATTGTAAATGACTTTTTCTCATAGCAGCCATTCATCAGAGGTGTGGGAAGAGAAGAAGAAATGTTTTGTTTAAAGTAGCAAATTTTGTGTTAGAGAGGGAGGAGGGGCAAATTGATTTGGAAATACCAGATACCTGTTTCTCTTGCCTCCACTGCTACCCCACTTCACTTCCAAATTCCAAATTTAAAAGTATATAGTACCTTTCACTGTATTGCTAGAATACCAGCCAGCTCTGTTGCTGGCTGGGCTCTGGGCTGATGTTCCATGGCAGACACAAGTCAAATCCTGTTGAATGTGAAACAACATGAGAGGGCCCTCTGAGTCCACATAAGAGCAGGCTGAGACCGGTTTCCCCTAATTAGCCCTCATGGGCCTTATTTTCCTCACAGAATAAGAAGGCTGTTTTAGTCTAAATTTTCTTCTGGCTTTAGGAGCCATGGTGTAAAGAGGCTTTGTGCAATGTGTATGGGAGATTTATAACGATTGTGATGAAGGAGAGGGCAGAGGGTATCTTTCTACTCAACAATAGAAAATCGTTTTAATGTTTTGTACGGTCTTCATTGCTGATTGCCTGGTCCTAATAGTTGTAACAATCTTATGCTATTAAGTAATTTTTATTTCTCCTTCAGTATTTGCTATACTGGGATTTGACTTGAACTGTCAGCCTAGTGATTTTAATGTCTATTTGTAGGATTATTGAAAACAGCTGTCTCTTCCCCTTCCTGTCTGTACACAGAACCCTTTTTCTTCCTTTGCCTCACTATCATTTCACGCCTATGTCAGCCAACTGTGACAGGAAGTTTGATGGTAAATTGTATTTTAAGTGAAATGGAGGTTCTAGCTGTTGGCAAGTAACAGTTTTGCTTGTGTTTGATTCAGGAAAGCAAAAACAAAAGTCAGCACAGGAAATGTGAAAAGCAGAATATAGCTAAATCAAGAGTAGATTATTTTGTGCTGGTTTTAGCATATAAATTGGCATCATGAACAAAGAGAGACAAAACTACGATAGCTGGAAGGCATTTTTAAGTAGGAAGCTACAGGTTTCAGGAAGTGGAGTGCACTTAGCAAGCCCATAGGAATAGTCAGTGTCCGATCCAGGGCTGCAACTTACTTTTCTGTTGTGTCCTTAAAAACCTTACGTGAATTTAGCCCTGGCTCTGACTTGCTTGCTAATGCATTGAGCCATGCAATTATTTTAAACTAGGGGCCCGATGCACAAAAATTTGTGCACTCGGGGTGGAGGGAGTCCCTCAGCCCGGCCTGTGCCCTCTCACAGTCTGGGACCCCTCAGTGGA
>PVJC01010684.1:24329-43274 GCA_004026665.1 Murina feae | reverse complement strand
AAGTATTTCCTGTTTGAGGTGTCAACATCAGGCTGAACCAGCGGGGCCCCAACCTTCACATGTATCTTAGGTACCACATGTGAAAGCAGTGCCTAACCCCCACAGGTCTCTTGTTACTACCAGGAAAGATTTGACATCTGGTGTGGTGGCTCTTGCGGTTGAGTAGGAACATGAAGGAGCTGATATCTAAGCATCCTTAGATATTAGCTTTTTCTTATCTGTGAAGCTCTTTGTCTGACCTTCAATTTTGAATGATAGCTTTACTGGGTAAAGTAATATTGGTTGTAGGTTCTTGCTATTCATCACTTTGAATATTTCTTGCCACTCCCTTGTGGCCTGCAAAGTTTCTGTTGAGAAATCAGCTGACAGTCGTATGGGTACTCCCTTGTAGGTAATTAACTGCTTTTCTCTTGCTGCTTTTAAGATTCTCTCTTAGTCTTTTGCTCTTGGCATTTTAATTACGATGTGTCTTGGTGTGAATTCCTTTTGTTTGGGACTCTCTGTGCTTCCTAGACTTGTAAGTCTATTTCTTTCACCAGGTAGGAGAAGTTTTCTGTCATTATTTCTTCAAATAGGTTGCTCTCTCTCTTCTTCTGGCACCCCTATAATTCAGATGTTGGTATGCTTAAAGTTGTCCCAGGGATCTCCTAAATATGTCCTGCATATCAGATATTTACAATATGATTCATAACAGTAGCAAAACCATAGTTATGAAGTAGCAATGAAAATAATTTTATGGTTGCGTGTCACCACAACATGAACTGTATTAAAGGGTTGTGGCATTAGGAAGGTTGAGAACCACTGGTCTAGACAAAAATTATACAAAAGCAAAGTAGCCCTTGATCCTTGGTTATATTTGGTGGACTATCCCAAAATGCTTCTCTATCACTAATGAAAAAGGTCCATTTATTAAGTGTGGAATAATGAGAAATAGCCTATCTAATAAAAGAGTGATATGCAAATTAGGTGTCACTCCGTGACAAAGATGGCCACCCCCATAGCCATAAGATGGCTTCACCCATAGCCGCAAGATGGAGGCACCCATACCACATTCTATCTAATAAAAGAGTAATATGCAAATTAGGCATCACTCTGTCACAAAGATGGCTTCCCCCATGGCCACAAGATGGTCACCCCATAGCCACAAGATGACTTCTCCCATGTCCACAAGATGGTCACCCACATGGCCACAAGATGGCGGCATCCAGTCTGGCTCAGCCCTGCCACTGAAGTGATCAGGCCTCTTAGCCAGGTAGGTGGCTGGGGAGTTGAGGGGCCTGAGGGGCAGAACAGGTGATCAGAGGGGGAGGGAGTCCCCTGCCCAGGCCAGAGGCCTTCACCAGAGGCCTCAGGCATGGGCAAGAGTGGAGCCAGTGATCAGAGGGGTGTGAGAGTATCCTAGCCAGGCATAAGTCCTGGGCAGGGGCAAGGCCGGAGATCACAGGGGTCTGGGCACCAGTGGAGCTGGCAAAGCAGGGGTCTGGGGGTCACCTCTCCAGGCCCGCATCCTCGGCCGGAGGTTACAGGTCTGGGCAGGGGTGGAGCTGGGATTGGAGGGGTAGGGGTGGAGCTAGAGATCCGAATGAACTACAGAGGAAACACCTTTTCTTACTGCTCATTGGCTAAGCTCTCTGTGTGCCACTGGTAATATTCTTTGTAACTTGGGTAATAAGAATCCAAAAAGGCAATCTAGGGTTTTTCCATCACACTCCTGGAGAAAAAAAAAAATGAAGGTCCATTGCTGGAGGCCTAAGAAATGTCATATCCTGCCCTAGCTGGTTTGGCTCAGTGCATAATGCCTCAGCCTGCTGACTTTAGGGTCTGGGTTCAATTCTGACCAAGGGCATTTACCTAGGTTGCAGGGCCCAGGTCAGGGATCCTGCAGGAGGCAACCAACCAAAGTGTTCCTCTCACTTTGATGTTTCTCTCTGTTTTTCCCTTCTCTTCCACATTCTCTGAAAATCAATGGAAACATGTCCTCAGGTGAGGATAAAAAAAAAAAAGAATGAAAGAAATGTCATGTCCTGTGAAAGACACACCTTGAAAATGCCTAAAGAAAGTTGTCATTTCTTCATGGTGAAGGGACTGGAGTCCATGTTGATGAAAACACCTTGGTGGCTGCAGTGACTGGTAGTGGCTGCAGCAGCAGAGTAATGGGGCTGGTGGCTTCCCCTGATTAGCCTGGTTGCCTCCCACAAAGGGAGGCCAGACTGCAGCTTAGGCTCACTCCCCAAGGGGAGCAGGGAGCAGGCCTAAGCCGTTAGTAGGACACCCCTTGAGGGTTCCCAATATGTGAGAGGGGGCAGGCTGGACTGAAGAACCCTCTCCACCAGTGCATGAATTTCATGCACTGGGCCCCTAGTTAGAAGATAAAAGTGTAAATAAAAGTACAAATAATATCCTCTAACTTTGCAGTGACTTCTGATTGCCTAAGGAGGGTTTATTTGCCAAAGGTCTTGCAAGTATTGAAGAATAAGAAAGAAAGAAAACAAGCCCCAAATCTTTCCATCAAACCACTTTGGGGCTTATTCTAGAAACTGTACCATTCTTTAGATTTGAGGACAATGACATAAAATGGTACCAACTTATGTGAGGTACATACATAAAAATGCATTAAATACACTAGAGGTACATTTTTAATGGTCAAATGAAGCCAGAATAAAACAAACATTGGAGACTTACAACAACATTATTAATGCCCTGTAAGTGAGTTTTCCTATGCCCCTTTATTGTATATCTGTGGGAAAAATTGTGATGGGTACCTTTTTCATGCCTTATGGCAGTTACTAACTGAAGGCCCAGCACCTTATCCAAGGACATTCAATAACACACAGAACTGAATCCTATCATCAGCTATGATAGATATGCGAAATCTACTCATTAATCAACCACAATCTCAGTGGAACAGGGTGTCATGGGAACCCCTTCCTGTGTCCCTGCTTCTCTAACAACATATGCTTATGAAGAAAATGTAAAATTATACAACATGAAAGTGGTATGCTGCATTCTGGGAAGCAATGCTAGGGCTACTAATTGCAAAATCATGAATTCATACATCATTGTTTTCCAAAATAATTCAGAATGCAATGCATGTTTTCTCAATTATTCTCAAAGTTCAGTTGGGGCTAAGGTTCTGGACAGAAGCCTATTTATACAACCTCTGACAAGGTGATCCAGGGGCAAGAGGACAGGGGTTGTACTTTCAAACGGGCAAGCAGGCAAATGCACCCAAGGCTTGTTGTCAACGAAATGAAATGCTCTAAGTTATTTTTGCCCTCCCCTCAATCAGGTGAGCTAACAGTTTATTGAGCGTATTGATTAAACTGTTGTCCAGCTTCTCTGAGTTTTCTGCAGGAAGCAAAGTGCCTACAGAATCTATATGTTGAAACTTCAAATGGTGAAGTTGATAGTTGAAAGGAGAGTTAGTTTTGTTTTTTTTCGCAATAATACAGGATCATTCAATTTTGAATTCATAGACTCTCTTTAATGTTGGTCTGCATTTATGCAATTAGTATAAGCTTTAAAAATATTGTTACATAAGGATTTTGTCATTTTTAATTTTGGTGGTTTGTCTGCCATTAGATTTTAAGCAAATCAAATGCAGTGAGAACAATTTTTATTCTTTTGTATTATGTTATGAAATCTCTCATATTATACTAAGACAATGTGCCAAATTGAAGTAGGAATTAAGTCCCCTTTTTAGGTAACTACACATCATAGGTCTCTCTCTCTCTCTCTCTCTCTCTCTCTCTCTCTCTCTCTCTCTCTCACACACACACACACATACACACACACACATTTTCTTATACAGAACACATATTTTTTTTAAAAAGAACAAAAACTGCCCTGGCCAGTGTGCTCAGTTGGGTGAGCATCATCCTGTGCATGGAAAGTTAACTGGTGTGATCCCCAGCCAGGGTGCATGCCCAGGTTGCATGCAGTTCAGTCCTTGGTGGAGGTGTGTGGAAGCAACTGGTTGAAATTTCTCACATGAATGTTTCTCTCTCTATGTTTCCCCCTCATTTCCTTTCTCTCTAAAATCAATAAGAACATATTTAAAAATAAACAAATAATAACAAAACTGATCTATTAAATTAGATGGTAAAATAAAAATCAGGATTTATTTTCTTTCTGTAATTATACACTGAGTGGCCAGATTATTATGACCACCTGACCTTTGTAGAGGGACAGACCATTATAAGTAGGGGAGCAGATTGTTTACCACAACAGTAGAAGTGATTTTTTTCTGAAGATATGAGTAAACAACACAACTTAACAGACTTTGAACCTGGGATATATTTACACTGAATGGCCAGATTATTATGAACACCTGACATATTTAGGCAAATTAGCCATACACTGCATCGTATGGGATATGGTAGCCGAAGGCCTGTTCGAACACCTTTGCTGTCTGCAGTTACCAAGATAAAATGTCTCCGATTCCCACAGGAACACAAGGATTGGACAGTCGAGCATTAGACAAAGTCATGTGGTCTGATGAATCACGTTTCCAGTTGTATCATGCAGATGGAAGAGTGAGAATTTGGTAGAATCAACATGAAAGCATGCACCCCACATGCATGAGTACAGCACTTCAAGTTGGTGGGGCAGTGTTATGGTTTGGGACATGATTTCGTGGCATGATTTGGGCCCTTTAATCCGTGTGGAACAATGTCTGAATATCACAACATACCTAAGTATCGCTGCTGATCAGGTTCATCCTGTCATGTTGATGGCATATCCCAATGGAGAGGGCTTGTTCCAACAAGGAAATGTGCTATGCCACGGTGCTCGTATTGTGCAGGAGTGGTTCCAAGTACACGAGGGAGACTTTACCTTGCTTACGTGGCCCTCACAATCACCAAATCTCAATCCAACTGAGCATTTGTGGGACGAGGTTAAAAGAGCCATCAGGCAGCTGGTTCCACAACCATCAAATCTCACAGAACTGGACAGTGCCATTCATCAGGCATGGTGTCAGATTCCTCTCATCACTTCTCAACATCTCGTGGAGTCAATGCCAAGAAGAATCGCCGCAGTATTGAAGGCAAAAGGTGGCCCAATGAAGTACTGATGGGGCGGTCATAATAATCTAGTCACTCATCATCTAAACTAATAAAAGCATAATATTAAAATTAACCATCTCTTCTGGATTGGTAAGCCACACCCACCAGCCAATCAGAGTGACTGTATGTAAATTAACCCAGCCAACATGGAGGCCGCCACTCACAGACCTGAGTAAATGGCAGCTTCTATTGCAGCAGGAGTGAAACTGAAACTGTTTGCAGCGGCTCTGCTTATCCTGGCTCAAGGCAAAACATATTTGCAATAAAGTATCAATCATAGAATCCTCGAGAGCTGAAGCAAACAGCAGGCCTGGCCTGACTACTAAGGGTAACATTGTCTCATTATAGAAGCGGAGAGGTGAAGCAGAGAGGAGGTTCATTACTAGGCCTCAGGTTAAAGGAACAGTGCATCAATTATAGAAGATAAACAAACCCCAGAAATCTGCTTCCAGCCAGCTTTGCTGGGACATTGGGTCAATGGGTGCTGTGAGCAGCCTGAAAGCCTGAAAGCCCCAATCAGCCCTTCACCCATGCTGGCCACACTCCAATGCGGTGAGGGACGATACTGGGGGGCTTGGCCAGCCTGCAAACAGCCATCAGCCCCTCACCCAGGCTGGCAAGGTACCCTAGTAGGGACCCAAAACCTGAAGGGACTGTGGACAGCCTGAAAGCTCCAATCAGCCCTTCACCCATGCTGGCCACACCCCAATGCGGTGAGGGACTCTACTGGGGGGCTTGGCCAGCCTGCAAACAGCCATCAACCCCTCACCCAGGCTGGCAAGGTACCCTAGTAGGGACCCAAAACCTGAAGGGACTGTGGATAGCCTGAAAATACCTTTCAGCCCTTCACCCAGGCTGGCCATACCCCAGTGGGGTGAGAGACCCCACTGGGGGGCTTGGCTAGTCTGCAAACAGCCATTAGCCCCTCACCCAGTCTGGCCAGGTACCCCAGTAGGGACCCAAAACCTGAAGGGGCTGTGGGCAGCCTGTAAACAGCCCTCAGCCCCTCACCCAGGCTGGCCACACACCCATGGAGTCAGGGTCCCCACTGGGGGGCTTGGCCAGACTGCAAACAGCCATCAGCCCTTCACCCAGGTTGACCGGGCACACCAGCAGGTAGACATCCCTAAAGGGGTCCCAGACTGTGAGAGGGCACAGGCCGGGCTGAGAGACCTCCCAAGTGCACAAATTTTTGTGCACTGGGCCCCTAGTATATAATAAAGGAGCAATATGCAAATTAGGTGTCACTCCATGACAAAGATGGCCACCCCCATGGACACAAGATAGCGGTGCCCAGTTTGGCTCAGCCCTGCCACTGAAGTAAGTGGTCAGGCCTGTTAGCAAGGCAGGTGGTGGGGGAGGTGAGGGGCCCGAGGGGTGGAACAGGTGATCAGAGGGGGTTGGGGATCCCTGCCCAGGACAGAGGCTTTGCCAGAGGCCTGAGGCATGGACAAGGACAGAGCTGGTGATCAGAGAGGTATGAGCGTTCCCTACCCAGACATAAGGCCTGGGCCAGAGGCCTCAGACCTGGGCGGGGGCAAGGCTTGATATCACAGGGGCCTGGGCTCTGCAGAGCCAGCGATCGGAGGGGCAGGGGCAGAGCCTGTGATAGCAGGGGTCTGGGCACCAGTGGAGCCAGCAAAGGAGGGGTCTGGGGGGCCCCTGCCTAGGCCTGCAGCTTTGGCCAGAGGCTGCCAGTGCAGCAAGGGCAGAGCCTGTGATTGCAGGGGACAGGTTCATAGCCAGTGATTGTAGAGGCCTGGGCTCTGTGAAGCCAGTGATTGGAGTGAATTACAGAGAAAACACCTATTCTTACCGCTCATTGGCTAAGCTCCCTGTATGCTACTAGTAATATTCTTAGTAACTTGGGTAATAAGAATTCAAAAAGGTGATCTAGGGTTTTCCCACCACACTCCTGGAGAAAAAAAATGAAGGTCCACTGCTGGAGGGCTAAGAAATGTTATATCTTGCCCTAGGAAGTTTGGCTCAGTGCATAATCCCTTAGCCTGTTGACTGCAGGGTCTGGGTTCAATTCTGACCAAGGGCATGTACTTAGGTTACAGGCTCCTCCCTGTAGGGCCCAGGTCAGGGCATATGCAGGAGGCAACCAATCAAAGTGTTCCTCTCACTCTGTTGTTTCTCTCTGTTTTTCCCTTCTCTTCCACATTCTCTAAAAATCAATGGAAACATATCCTCAGGTGAGGATAAAAAAGAAAGAAAGAAAGAAATACCATATCCTATGAAAGACACATCTTGAAAATGCCTAAAGAAAGTTGTCATTTCTTCATGGTGAAGGGACTGGAGTCTGTGTTGATGAAAACACCTTGGTAGCTATGGTGACTGGCAGTGGCTGCAGCAGCAGAGTGATGGGGCTGGTGGCTTCCCCTGATTAGCCTGGTCACCTCCCACAAAGGGAAACCAGACTGCGGCTTAGGCCTGCTCCCAAGGGGAGCAGGGACTGGTCCTAAGCTGTCAGTATAACACCCTCTGAGGGCTCCCAATATGTGAGAGGGGGCAGGCTGGGCTGAGGAACTCCCCTGTCCCAGTGCACAAATTTCGTGCACCAGGCCCCTAGTAATAATATATATCCCATGTTCAAAGGCTGTTAAATCACTTTGTTTACCCATATCCTCAGAAAAAAAATCACTTTTACTGTCGTGGTAAACAACCTGCTTCCCTGTTTATAATGGTCTGGCCCCCTAGCAACTTCAGTGTGAAATTATAGCTAATTTGCCTACAAATGTCAGGTGGTCATAATAATCTGGCCACTCAGTGTGTGTAAACTTGGGAACTTCATTTAAATATGGCTAATGAAAACTTATTCTGTGCAAGTAAGAAAAGATGAATTTTATTTCAGAAAGATTTTCAAGATAAAGTATTACCCAGACAAGAAATAGTTTTTGTTGTTTTAATTTCAGAAATTTATATTCAGGAATAAAAATTACTTGTCAGTTCTTCATTTTCTGACCTCAGTGACTTTTGGTTGTTGGGATTTTATATTTTGACATTATATATTAAGAATCAATAAAGCTGCATCTTCAACTCTATCTCTTGCAGAGTTCATGATTGGTTCAGGCTTCTATTTAAATGACTCAAAAATATCAATGGGTAAGAAAACAGAAGAGATTTAAATGATCTCTAATAAATTCATAGTTTTCATACTAAGTAACAAGGTCCCTATTCTTTTCTGGGATGGCATAATTAAAATAGCATCTTCAAAATAACCAAAAAGCAAGAGAAATTTGTAAGGTGAACAAATAAAGTATTTTATCTGTTGCATTGACTCCTTTAAAAGTAGAATCAAAGAAATTTATAGTAAACAAATACCCTTACAACCACAATAAAGATTTTTCATACTGAAACTTTACACTACAGCTTTGCAAAAGTGAGAATTCTTTACTTAGTAAACATGGCATTTACTTCGGAGGGATTTTGTTCTATAAAAGTTTTCAGGAATGCCCCAACTATCATAGTAATGGCAAGCCAAGAGACATGTTTGTGTTTCTCGCCATCTCTTATAGATGAAATTCCTAAGTAATAGGAACCCACAATTACTTGATTAACTTTTTAATCAAATGATCCCACATGCATGGCGACGCATGTGGAGTCAAATCTATGTGTAGAACAGGATACAGTGAACAAGGCACACAGCTCTATCCAGAGGCAAGTGCCTGGAACACTGTTTTCAGGACAAGTCCCATGTTTGACATTAATAAGAGTGGTTACAAGTAGCTGTAGAAAGTACTTTCTGTGCTATCATTAATTCATGTGGTTAAAATGCTGCTGAGTCGGCAGATAAATGCGGCCCAAAGCCCAAGTTTCCTAACGCTGGTAATGATCACTGGGGCACACAAATGTCTTCAAGTCACATAATTGTGGTGATCTCAGTGTGCTAAGTTCTGGTGGACTGTTGCCCACACCACTAAATCAGCATTCACAGCACCATGCACATATGGCACAGTTGGAGTTCAGTGGGAACCTAGGACTTTGTAAGCTTGGGGGCCAAGTCACTCTTAACCTCCATAAAAGGCATCCCTTTTAAGAACAGGGTAAAGGTCACTGCAGCTCATGCCAAGTGTAAAAATGAGAACTAGAGACAGGAAACACTGTTCAGATGTTGTAGGGCTGCAGGCCTGTTTTATGTCTGCTCTGAGCCCTCTGCAGCTACAAGAGACCAAAGACATACTCGCCATCCCCATTTATACTAGGTCAGCAGCCAAATAGGCCCAGACATTAAAAGCAGGAGAAATGTAGGGACTAACCAGGAATAGACTCAACAGTATGGCATAAAATACTGCAATAGGACGTTGTATGATTGGAATTGTGACTGTGATGTGTGGCTATGCGTTGTAGACTGAGTGTTCAACATTATGAATGTGTGACACCGAAGCAGGCTGGAGCATGACTGCATAAATACTTACTCCCAAGTCAGTCATCAAATTGAGATGTGCATCTCCGGAGAATACCAAGGAACAAATATTGTAAATAAAATAAATGTTCAGCGTGTCTGAATTAATGAGCAGATATTAGGGTCATATATAACTTGAGGAAATAAGAAAAGAACACAACTGAGATTTCCCTGAGTAATAGAGAGGAAGTTGTTTTTATTATCTAATTGGTAAAAAAGTCCACAATTTTTCTGTCAAAGTTTATAAAAGAAAAATACACACTGGTTCCAAGGCAGGGGTGGGGGGATATATATGTGCAAATGTGGAAAATCGCTCAGTGGGGAAATACGTTTCACACAGAAATGTGGTTATGAACAGAAGTTGAAATAAAAAACATATTTGCATGGCATGATTTTTCAGATACTTTTTCTTCATTAAACTCAAAATTATTATCAGTTTGGTGAGTAAATTGGTATGATGGCTTCTGTGATTTGAGGAACCAATCTCGTTCCAACACATCTATGTCAGTAATACCCATCCTTTATTGCCTTTTGATATTCTGTCTAGCACTGGAGACTTTCCTTCCTTCCTTCCACCCCTAATTCATGCCTTTGTTCTCTGCTCCCTCCCTCCATTAAAAATGGCAAGTGGATTTAGAATAATTTTTAAAAATGAAAATTCCAATTTTATTTCTTTCCATTTGAATGAGCCTAGATTTGAGGGGATAGGTAGGTAGGGCACTAAAAGAGTAAAGATAAATAGTATATAAAATATTAAAAATAACTGTAGTGACTACTCTGAAGACTGACATGAATAGGAAAATTCACCATGTCGTTAATCAATTGCAAAGCAGAGAAGCAGGTGTGTGATGCAAACGCCATTTGAGCAAACAGTGTACCTCACAATACTACAGCCACAGCCTGAAGTTGGGAGGGACAGATACACATTTATTAAAAATTATTTTTCTGTTCACAGACTAATAAAATGTGTATATTTTTGTTAGAAAAAGGTAGCTGTACAGTCTTTTAACAAGACATCTTCAAAAAAAGTAAAAAATAAAGAATATTCAATCTAAAGTAAGATAATAATACGCAGTTACTTTTGCAAAATTTGATATGGCAGTAGACTGTCTTCCTCCTCATACCCATCTCTCCAAACGTCTACCACCCTCATATGTCCAGTCTAGAATGCCTAAAGATTTACTTAATTCCCATTTGAATGTAGGCCATGGGGTCACCATGTAAATTCTTGATTCTTGAGTACATTAAGAAATGCATTTCTCTCTCTATCATCATACGGCGAAGAGAAGAGGTTCTGGTGTCTCTCCTTATCTTAAGGGAACCATTGGCATCATGGGGGCTCCACTTTTCTAAAACTAATTATCCCCCAAAAGTTTTCACCTTTAATAACATCAAATTTGTGGTTAGGGCTTTAAAGTGTAAAGTGTAAATATTTTGTTCATAACACCAAATAAAACATTTTAAATAATTATGTTAAAGAAATCAAGATAATCTCCCCTCAGCTTGTGATTTGGGTCTACTAGATTTCTTGGGCTCCTTTAAAAGTCATCAAAATATGTTTTAATTTCAATAGAAAAGTATTGGATTCATATAAGTAATATTTTTGTCTTTATGTTTTAGAAATCTTAAAATGCATGGCTGAGCAATGTTGGTACCTTTGACATCATTCTGGAAAGAGTAGAGTGATCTAAGGTAAAATTACATTTGTGTTATGTAATAAACAGATACACTATACTTGTCTTCGCTTAATAAAGTCAATTGTGTGATCTGAGAGTCACAATGATGAACTCAAAGATGAAAGAACTACAAACTTGTAAAACTGATTCTATAATACTTCCAGCATCAACAATACAAGCTATTTAGCATTTTCATCAGTGTTCTAAGCAAGCTCATTAAGTTTCCTGTTGACAGGAACTGAAGAGAATATTTCAGAGAGGAAGTGCTGGTTTTCCTCATGTAAAATGAGTTCAGAATTCAAACTGAGCTTGAAGTGAGCAGAAGCATATTTTAAATATAGGATAATATGCATAAGAAAACATAAGAAACAGAACCTATCAAAGTGCTATGTAGGAAAATATATACACTGAGTGACCAGATTATAATGACCACTTGATGTTTGTAGGCAAAGTAGCCGTACACTGCATCATATGGGTTATGGAAGCTGAAGGCCTATTCGAAAACCTTTGCTGTCAGCAGTTACCAAGATAAAACATCTCCAGTTCACACAGGAACACAAGGATTGGACAGTCGAGCATTGGAATAAAGTCATGTGGTCCGATGAATCATGTTTCCAGTTGCATCATGCAGATGGCAGGGTAAGAATTTGGCAGAAACAGCATGAAAGCATGCACTCCACATGCATGAGTACAATCCTTCAAGTTGATGGGGGCAGCGTTATGGTTTGGGGCATGTTTTCCTGGCATGATTTGGGCCTTTTAATTCGTGTGGAACAATGTCTGAATAGCACAACATACATAGGTATTGTTGCTAATCAGGTTCATCCTGTCATGTTGATGGTGCATCCCAATGGAGATAGCTTCTTCCAATAAGACAATATACCATGCCACAGTGCTCATATTGTGCAGAAGTGGTTTTAAGAACATGAGGGAGATTTTACCTTGCTTAGGTGGCCCTTACAATCATGAGATTTCAAACCAATTGAACATTTTTGGGACGAAGTTAACAGAGCCATTAGGCAGCTGGTTCTACAACCATCAAATCTCACAGAACTGGACAGTGCTATTCATCAGGCATGGTGTCAGATTCTTCATAACACCTTTCAACATCTTGTGGAGTCAATGCCAAGAAGAATTGCCGCAATATTGAAGGCAAAAGGTGGCCCAACGAAGTAGTGATGGAGTGGCCATAATCTGGCCACTCATAATAATATATATCACACGATATATAATAATATATATCAAAAGCTGTTAACTCACATTGTTTACCCATATCTTCAGAAAAAATCACTTTTACTGTCGTGGTAAACAACCTGCTTCCCTATTTATAAAGGTCTGGCTCTCTAGCAATTGTATCATGAAATTATAGCTAATTTGCCTACAAATGTCAGGTGGTCATAATAATCTGGCCACTCTGTATATGTGTGTGTGTGTGTGTGTGTGTGTGTGTGTTAACTATAGAGAACACAAAACTGATGCAATTGGAACTTAATGAGATGAGAAAGTAGGGTTGTATATATAATGGCATGACATGCTATAATAATAATCCCTACTATAGGAAATATCAAAATATTCAACCAGGAGAAAATATAAATCAAAATACATTGTTGCAAAATTTGATAGATTAAAATGAATCTGATAAAAATATAGTGTATTAGAACTGCATCCATCTTTATATCATTTCATCTATATGCTAAGTTCTTAGTTTAGTGAATTAAAGAAATGTAAATGTTTGCCTGAAAACATTGTTTGCCTCTAAAAAGCTACTCCATGAAAAACAAATTAGAAATAACAGAAGAGAAAATTGAATTAAGTGTAATGCATTGGATTTATTTTATTGGTCCGGTCTCTCATTTCACACACTCTCTTTAAATAAAAATATATATTTATTTTTATGTCTGGATTGACAGGTGATAAGTATTACATCAGTATGTTGATAAGTAGTTATACAAAAGAAAAGAATTACAATGCACTATCTCATTAAAAAAAATTCAAGTTATTGAGAGTCATCCCGCTGTTGCCATCAGTGTGCCTTTTCTTTATAAGGGTATGCAGTTGCTTTGACTTTTTTAAATGAATCTCATTTTGGTAGTTTCCCCTTCGTCCAGAGTCTCCTGTGGTTGACTAGAAGGTTAACTGTGTTCTGTGTTCCTGCTGCCTTGGATCTCTCTCCTCAACTTCCTCCAATGCCTACTACTTGTTTTACTCTCTACATCTGAAAACTCTATAATAAAAGATGATTACTTGGTGCATTTAACACTTATCCATTTATTGTTTCCTTTGTAGCAACTTCTCATATTTAAACAATAAGATATTAGGAAAAGATGATCAGACCAGACAGTATCAGAACAATCAAGTTTAAGTCCTGTCTCTGTCCCTGATGCCACACTGGGCATTTTCAGTTATATTACCTGAATGTTAATATTCTTACATGTAAAATGGGAGTAGTGTCATCTTTCCAGAGCATTTAAAGAGATTAATTGAGATAAAACATTTGAAAATACTTAATGAAGTGTCTGCAAACACCTTGATATTAGCAAGTATATTTTACCCATCTTAACTCTAGAATTTATGGTGAAATTACATCTTAATTGAATATGAAGAGGAATCGATATAATATTCATTAGGGGATACATTGAAATGATATTCTTTCTTACACATTTGGTATTTTTTGTTTGTTATTGTGTGTGTGTATGTTTGTTTTTGTTATTGTGTGTGTATGTGTGTTTATTTTGTTGTTGTTAATCCTAACCTGAAGATATTTTTCCCATTGCTTTTCACAGATAGTGGAAGGGAAGGAGGGAGGAAAAGAGAGTGAGAGAGAGAGAGAGAGAGAAATATCAATGTGAGAGAGACACATCAACTGGTTGCCCTCCTGCATGTGCCTCCACCAGGGACAAGGAGCAAACCCTAAACCAGGTACATGCCCTGGACTAGGAATCAAATCCGAGATCCCTTCAGTGTGGGGGACTACACTGTAATCATTGAACAACACTGGCCAGGACACATACCTTTGGTCTTTGGCTGTGAGCCAAGATTTTCATCTCCCCTAAACAAACAAACAAACAAACAAAAAAACAAAAAAACAAAATTGGTAGATAACACTTAGATTTTTCCAAAAAGTTCAACAGACTGCATGATCTGACTTAGCATGCTCAGTGTTCTAAGAATCAGATAACTTCTGAATAATTCACTCTAGCTGGACAAAGGCAGATTTAACAAACTTCATAAAAACATAAAATTAAGCTACTTGACTCCACAGTAAACAGTATTTAAGATAGTTCAAAAGTATAAACATTATTAAATTTTGGATAAAATAATTAAAGAAAACAAGGACCAGAAATTGAACTCTAAGCATATTAGAAAGTCTTAAGGGGAGATGAAAGTTGATTTGTGTTTGTAATTTTTTATCTATCAAGAAAGACTCTAAAAAGGCATACTTTAAATTATTACCTCTACATCTATGAAAACATTCAGAATGGTAATAAATCAATACTTAATTTCAGAGAGGAAGGGAGAGGGAGAGATAGAAACATCAATGATGAGAGAATCATTGACCAGCTGCCTCCTGCATGCCCCTACTCGGGATCGAGCTAGCAACCTGGGCATGTGTCCTGACCAGCCCAGAAATGGTCACTGTGGGCACCAGGTAATGATGTCACATAGCAATGCCCAGCTTCCTCTCCCTAGCAACTAACCTCCTTGGAGTTTCTTCAGCCCAGGAGCACAACTTGCTTTATAGCCAGGTGCATACATTTCACACTTTAACCAAATGTTTGTGAAGCATTTTCTTGTACCTCATTTCATTTGATCCACACAGAAGTCCTGGAGTAGGTAGATGGGAGACTCAGAATCCTATTTTCTTTCCATTAGCTGAAAAACGGAGATTTAGAAAGTTTAGAAACTTAACCCGACTGAAAAGAAGTAAGAAATGGTGGACCTTGAAAATGACTTCAGGTTTCCTCACTGCACAGAATATAGTCAAACACTGCTACAGTTAAATATTCTACCCTTTGTTCTCTCTGCGTGATCTACAATAATAATCTGTTTTGTGTTGATATTTACTGCCATGTTGCTGACAATTATCTGAAATTGGGTGCTTCACTGAGCTGGAAAAAGTTTAGCTAAATCAGAAAGCAGGTCTAATTAAGATAGTTTATTCTATATCTATAAAAAGCTAAGTTGACTTGCACATGTGTGATACATATAAAGCTCTCGTTGGCACCAATCACATGCAGGTGTTTCAATCTGTCATTGTCAATCATGAATTTGGTTGGCACTTCTATTATAGAGAAAGGGCAAATAGTGATATTAAAATAGTTTTTCTATTTAATTTCATTTCAATGTGCACAAATTTGTGCATCTGGCCACTAGTGTATAAATGGAGTACATATGATATGCATAAAATAAGTGGAATTTTAACTATTATTTAAAGTTGTGGTAAATATTTCTAAATCTCTAGATGTCACTGTTAAATGAAAAAGAATTTTATCCATATTATAAAAGGCCAGTGGCCATAACGCAGTAACGCCAGAATAACCAAACTACCAGTCACCATGAAGTGCATTGATGGGTCTCGAAGTGCAGCAGGTCAGTCTCGTGGTGTGGTGGGAGGGAGTCTGGGTCCTGCCAGCCTGGTGGGTCTGAGTCTCATGCGATTTTGTGCACTAAGCCTCTAGTAGAAATACAAAAATTGTAATTTTTAAAATTAATGATAATACAATTTTATATTTTGAATTCAGTAAAGACAATGAACATTTTGAATAGAGGTTACAGGATATCTAATTATATGATTTTAAAATTATTTTAATTAGGAAAAAAAAATTTCTCTTCTTGATTTCAAAATCTAAAGTTGGTCAATTTCACTTTCTTAAACTGCTACACTACATCACTGCATATGACTTTAAATTTGTGTGGTATGTTTGTGTGTTTATGGAAATCATTTATACTGTCTACTCTTTATTTCTCATTTGCTTCCTAAAAACACGATAGTCTTGTGCATCCTCAACCTTTTGAAGTTCATGTGTAGCTAGATAACTTGAATTGGTCACTAATGTGCAAGCAGAAGTTATACCTTCTGTAAAAGTTTGAAAACCAGTTAGTGATTTATATGTCCTTCTCACTGTTGTCATGATTGTGAAAAAAATCTCTAGATGAAGTATCCATTAGCCTGGATTCCTGAGTGACTGGCTGGAACGAAGCATCCAGACAACCCCAAAAGGGCATGTAATGTGAACAAAGAATAACCTATGTATGCCTAAAGCCAATGTGACATGGGGTCTATTTGGTATTGAAGCATAACACACACTATCACAATTAATAAAATAATCTCAAAGTTTTCAGTGTTTTAGGATAATCATTGCTATATTAATTCTCATGTAATGACCATTGATGTGATAGCTATATATAGTCATATGTAAATACCATAGTTTAATCTAAAAAAAATAAACAACTCAACTGATAATTCAGTCCCTGTCATATATTTTGCTTCTTTTTTTATGAAAGTAAGGTAACAGAAAAATAAGAAAGAAAATATCTTTGTGAAACTTCAGTTAGTAAATTTTGACCAAAATGCAGTTTCTTATCAATTTAAGAGCTTAAGATCATTAGTTTGCATAAAGCAAATTTATTAGGGGTAATATTTAGAGGCACATTATCCATATATTCTATTATTGATAAAATACATATTGAATTCAGAAATTAGACAGGTCTTTAAGAATTGTTTCTGAGGGAGTCATGTTATCCAACCCTTTCATTTTGTAGATAAAAATGAAAAAAGTATGATTCTTTGAAAATCACCTAGAAAATGTGGTAGAAAGTGAGGTTAGAAACCAGATCCCTTGACTTTTGGTTCAATTTATTCCCATTACTTCTCCTAACATATGTTAGCCATTTTGCAGTCAAAGATTGTATGGTTCAGTGTAATGTAAATTCACAAATTATTTTCCTAATTTTGGGAGTTTGATTAAGTCACTTCTAGTATATCAGTTATTTGTTTTTTATTACTTTTATAAGAAGACAAATAAAAGTATGAACTCAGACACATTTTTAAAAAGCATCAGAAATGTTTCCAGTTTTGTATATTATCTAACACAGGAAAATACCTTGTACACAGGAAAATACCTTGCAAAGAAAAAGGCTTCCTGGAAATCAAAAAACTCTTGCACAAGTTTGATGAGCTAAGAGTACATTAATCAGAAACATATGAATTAAATTTCCCTTGAAATATACATAAAATGAAGAGGAACAGTGGTTTGCAGATTATGTTTCAGGTTCCACTAAACTCAAACAATTTTCCAGCCTTAACTCCAGTTGTTGTTTTTTTTTGTGTTTTTTTTTTTTCATTTCTACTTGGGAGTTCATAAAAATGCTTACTATCCCAGAGAATAAAACTGAATTCATGAGAAATCATATAGGAGTACTAGAGGCCCAACGCATGAAATTCATGCAAGGGGTTTGGCCCTTGCAGCCCTGGCTGCCTCAGCCCTCACACCCCAGGCTTTCTCTGGAAGGTCGTCTGGAAGGTCATCCAGATTGTCGTTCTGCTGTTCAGACGTTTGGTTGATTTGCATATTATGCTTTTATTATTATAGATTAGAAATGTTGTTATGTGAAGTACAGTAAATATTGATTATTTGAGAGACAAGATAAACCATCTTGAGGGTAAATTTCAGCAGTTATTTTATAATCTGATTTGCAAGTTTCATTATTTGGAACTCATTTTCAGATGACAAGTACTATTTCTCAGATTTGAAAAATATACAATTATTATAACATTTTTATAATGTAGCTGTAATATCTAGGGTAAATTCCCTTCTGCACCTTGTAATATAACACACTAATTTCAGTTTTTTATTAAAAAAGCACTTGAAAGCAATGTTGTCATTATATGAATTAGTAACAACTCTCCAGCAATGGAAACTTGATTTTTTCCTTATAAAATAACATGAGGTTTTAAAAGAAGTAATGAAAACAAACACTGGTCTTAGTGAAAATGTATTCCAATTGAAAAGAGTACCTATCACCCATGATGTCGTTCAGTTTATGAGAAATGCTCCTTTGCATATTTCTCCTATTCTGTCATTATTGTAATACACCCAATTTACAGTAATCTGAAATTAAGCTTTTGCTGAAACAGACTATCAGTATAAAAGAATTTAGCATATTCTGATAAGCATATACACTACTTCATTTACAATGACTAGAGTAGTGTTTGAATTATATTGCCAAGGGATTTATAAGTGTGGCTGTCAAAAGATTTGCTAAGTTTTATAAGAGCAGAAGTTTGCCTTAGCATAACTAAGCACTATAATCACTGAGCTTTGTGATCTTATTTTCATATTTTCTAAGGATAAGGTTGTTTAAAAACTTATATTTATTTGTACATGAATTTATGCATATAATACATATAATATGCATTGTGTATACACTGTAGACCTGGTGCGTGAAATTTGTGCTGGTGGGGGGGTCCCCTCAGCCCAACCTGCACCCTCTCTAATCCAGGACTTCTCGGGCCTAAACAGGCAGTCAGATATCCCTCTCACAATCCAAGACTGACTCCTAACTGCTCACCTGCTTGCCTGCCAGCCTGGTCATGCCCAACTGACCCCCCCCCCCTAACTGCCCTCCCTGCCAGCCTGGTCATGCCCAACTGACCCCCCCCCTCCAACCACCATGTTATCCCCCTTTGCTGGCCTGGTCACCCCTAACTGCCCCCACTGCTGGCTTGGTTGCTCTCAACTGCCCCCCTCTGCCAACTTGGTCACCTCCAACTGCTTCCCCCACCAGCCTGATT
>PVJC01010684.1:0-24229 GCA_004026665.1 Murina feae | reverse complement strand
CCCCCAACTGCTCCCCCTGCTGGCCTGGTCGCCCCTTGCAGTTTGCTGTTCAATCATTTGGTTGTCCCTAACTAACCCTCTTGCTGTCTGGTCGCCCCATGCAGCCTGCTGTTTGGTTGTCACTGTTGCTGTGACGGTGTCCCAGACAATTTGCACATTTCTCTATTATTAGTATAGATAAGACAACCCTTAAAAAGCCCATATGTGGGTTAGAACTTCTGACACCCTACACAGTTGAACATTTATATATAATTTTTTTGACTCACCCAAAACTTGTCTACTAACAGCTTACTGATATATACATAGTTGGTTAACACATATCTTGTATGTTACATGTATTATAAACTGCATTATAACAATAAAGTAAGCTGGAGAAAATAAAATGTTATTAAAATCATAAGAAAGAGAAAATACATTTACAGTATTTATTGAATTAAATCAGTGTATATTGTGGAACTGTGTAGTTCAAATACAGGTTGTTCAAGTTGTTCAAGTGTCAAGTGAATAAATATATGTATTTATTCCTAAGCTAATTCTGGCATTTAATATTTATTCAAAAAAAAAAAAAAAAAAAACGAAACAGAGAATAAATGCTTGATAAGCATTATGAAGGAAACAAGGTCTACAGCTTTCATTAATCAATCAATAAATGAAACAATGAATAAATAAATGAGGGCTCTTTAGTAGAGCATTAAAAAGGGAACCAGAGGTACATTTCACTGGCTTTCCAGGAAAAATCTCTTGAATAAAATATGTAAAATCAAACTGGGTCAGAGAATTTTCCTCTTGAATCACTGAAGGCACTCGGGATACAGTGCTGCCGTTTCTGAACAACAGAAATGCCTGTCGGGAACTGGTGTGGAACTTGAAAGTACACAGACATATTTGGGGATATAAGAAATCAAAATGTATTTGATCCTTGTGTTATTCTTCACTTACTTGAATTAAATAAATCAGTTTTCATAGTTTTCCTACATGAAAATATTTCTTTGCTCTCAGAATACTATACTGCAGCTGCAGCTAAGGAACTTTTGTTAAAGGAGATATTTAGCAACAGGAACAAATGGCCCCATTAGCTTAAAATAGAGATCTGATTTTCATCTTCTTTAAGACTCAAGATGCGTTCTTGAGAAATGACTCAGTCAAATTTGTCAAATAAGTTTTGTCAATCTCACTCTGCTTCTCTTCTCTATGCTATTTAGTTCCAGATAAATGAATTCCTATGGGGAGTAAAAAAGAATGTTTCTTCATTGGCCTTGGTAAGAAGGAAACTATTCCCAGAAGTCTCTAAGATTCCTGATTCTTCCAAAACACAATGTCTGAAATTCCATCTATATTTTACCCATTTAGCTTAAATATTTCATCCTTGTTAAAACAGAAATCAACAGAGCCCTAGATGTGGGAGAGATAACACATTATTTTTCTGCTCAAATGGATCTGGAAGCAGCCAGAAGAAAACTGGGTACAGTGTTTCCTGCTAAATAGGATATTCTAAACTTGTCAATATGTAGCATCTTTGACACAGGGTGAGAAAGAAAAAAGAAAAGAAACATTCCCATAATGAGAATTAAAAGAGAGTTTTGAAAAAAAATTTTCAGTGTTTTCCATACAGTCAACTTTCTATTATAGGAATTGTTTGACTGGTAGGTAGAGCACAGTGCCAAGTAGAATGGGATTGAAGGATCCCCAGAAAGAATCCTGATATAGACTCTGAGCATATCCTTCCCTCTTTTAAATACAACCACTAGAACTTGGTTTCTATAGTTCAGGTTTTGGTTTTTGGCAGAACACAAATTCCCCTGGATAGTTTATTTTAAGATGTTATCAATCATGTAGTTCTTAATTTCGTTTCATCTTGTCCTAAACACTAACTTTCTCACTTTCTTGACACTCTTGTAACATCCATTCTCATTTCTTCCTTTTACTGACAAAGCCATCAGACTTTCTCACCATTTACGGTCAGATCTGCTATAATGTTTGTTTTGAAAATGGGAAAGTTTTCCTATTACAGTGATATATTTTAAAAAATTTTAAGCAAAACACATATTTTTTTGGTTTGCATATCCATTATTTTGTCCATGAGAAGCACTAGATGAATTAAAAAATTGCACCTGGCTGAAACCCATCACTGATCAACTCTCTCTCTCTCTCTCTCTCTCTCTCTCTCTCTCTCTCTCTCTCTCTCTCTCTCTCTCTCTCATGCACACACACACACACGCATACACGAGAATATCTGTAGGTAACTGTCCATTATGTGTGTATGTCGCCTTATATGCTGTTATAACTTCCTGTTTGATTTCAGATAACCTTCCCTCCATCACTTAGCAATAACTCTTAAGCTGCTTCATCCCTTCTTATGCTCACTTCTGCGAGTAAATTTCATGTCTTTTTCAGGGCTAAGTGCCATATTTATTGTAGTTTATATTATATATATTTTAAATATATATTTTTTAATATACATTATATTTATATATGTATGCCTATTAAATAATGTTAAAATTCTGCTACTGATTTTATTAGTTTCCTAAAGTTTTCTACTGTATTTTGTTTTGCTTTAAAGTTTCACTGATAGAATTTTTGAACGTTATCATCCTAACTCCATTTTCTCTATAAATGTTAT
Source organism: Murina feae (assembly GCA_004026665.1). NCBI lineage: Eukaryota > Metazoa > Chordata > Mammalia > Chiroptera > Vespertilionidae > Murina > Murina feae. The sequence goes on along the minus strand of PVJC01010684.1, from coordinate 21,609 downwards.
AGAATTTATTCTTCTGATTTCTATAGTATTTTTAGAAACACATAATTAGATTATAGTATGGTGGATGTACTTTTTCATTAGATCTTTTTGACCTGATTTAGGTGCCTACCATTTTATTAAAATTAATATCTCAAATGATCACTCTAATTCCAATGGTCTTATCTACATTCTCAGTGTCCATAATTTTTCACTTTTATTTGATAGTGCTGAGCACACCTCTCAGGTTTGTGTGCTTTTATTTATTTATTTATTTATTTATTTATTTATTTATTTATACCAACATATTACTGAACATATCTATGAGCTTTCCTTAGGTTTATAGGGCGTAGAAAGACACAGACATGCATTGCCTGACAGAAGGCTAAGGTAAGGGCTTCACCAATTTTCTGTTGGCAGAGTTGTTGAAGTAAAGAGATATGGATGTTATATGCATCCCATCCGCATGGGGATATCACAGAAGATACAGTTTTTGAGATGATAACAAAACTATTTACGTAGAAATTCTATACATTCACTTATTTTTTTCATAAGAGATAAGCTCATTGAGAATGGAACTGTCTCATTATCAGCCTTATATATTTTTTGAGTACATTATAGATTCCAAGAAGTTGGCATAGCACTTGCCTCTAGCATTGCCCTTTTCCAGCACAGTGACTGCCTCAAACATAAGTGCTTCTTAATGATAAAAGTATATATATGACTTAGTATAGTTGGTACTGAAGGTCAAAGAAGAGAGAGAACATTTCAGCCAAAGAATGAAGTCAACAGCGGTTTAGAGGCTCCTGGTGCACTCGTGAAATAGCTGCAAGAGTACAAGATAGGAAGCAGCCATGTTTCGAAGTTTCCTCAGTACTGAGTTAAAGTGGACACTTAAAGTGTTCTTTTCTCCTGCCAATTATTTTTTAACTTTTTGCCAATACATTTGGATCTTACTAGTATTTTTAAAACACTTTATTGATTTTTATAGGGAGAGGAAGAGAACAGTGAAAGAGAAACATCAATGTGAGTGAGAAGCATTGATTGGCTGTCTCCTCCATGCCCCCTACTGGAGATTCAGTCCACAACCTGGGAGGGTGCCCTAACAGGGAACTGAACCAACAACCTTTCAGTACACTGGACACACTGGACCATGCTCAACCAACTGAACCACACCAGCCAGGGCTCACTGCAGTCATTTTATTTGAAAATATATTTTTATTTATTGCAGGGAGGAAGGGAGAGGAAGAGAGAGATAGAATCATCAATGATGATAGAGAATCATTGATTGGCTGCCTCCTGCATGCCTCCTACTGGAGATCAAGCCTGCAAACTGGGCATGTGAAAATTGAACCCTGACATCCTAATTCATAGGTTGATGCTCAACCCCTGAGCCACACTTGCCAGGCCTCTATACTCTTTTAATAGGTTGTTTGTGTTTTTCTTATGTTCATAAAAACATGAAATGCCTTTTCTTCATATCTATTCACTCAATTTCCATGTAAATTTAAAATATCAGATCAAATGCTGAATTTTCAGTGAAAATTTCACTGTCCATCCCACCTGGAACTGATCTTCTTCTAAATACAAGCATCCTTCAGCTTAATAAAATATTAAATTTACTTATTTGCCATTAAAACAGGGAACCCACTGGACAATTAGAGGGTTGGAACTTTCAGTACCATCCCTCAGCTCTGGGAGGGGAGAGGGACTAGAGAAAGATTTAGTCAGCAATGGTCAATAATTTAATCAAGCATGCCCATGTAATGAAGACTCTATAAGAACATAAAGGATGATGTCAAAGAGTTTCCAGCCTGTTGAACACATGGAGGTGTAGGGAGGGTATTTGCCTAGAAGGTCACAGAAGCTCTATGCCCTTTCCCCATACCATGCCCTATGCAGCGCCTTCATCTGGCTGTTTTGTAGTTATATCTTTTCATATTAAACTGCTAGTCTAGTAGGTAAATTGTTTTTCTGAGAATTGTGAGCTACTCTAGTAAATTAATCAAACCTGGAGGAGAAGACAATGGGAATCTCTAATCTCTAATTTATAGCCAGTTGGTCAGAAGCACAGGTAGCAACATAGTCTTGTGATTGGCATCTTAAGAAGAATGGATCTTGGAACCTCCAAACTGCAGCAAGTCAGTCAGGAGCACAGGTGATAATCTGGGTTTGTGACTGGTGTCTTAAGGGATAGAGGGGTCTCTCTTGTAGCACAGAACCCATAACCTGTGGAATCTGATGCTATCTTCCAGTAGACAGATATGGGTTAAATCCTTAGACTCCAAATTGGTGTCCAAGAACTGCTTGGTGCTGTGGGGGAAACTCCTTTCTTCATATTGGAATTGGGTCCTAGAACCTAAAAAGAAACTGATTGTGAAAAAATGAGTTTCAAGTGTCTATAACATTCAATTAAATAAATGCTAAAAGTTATTAGAAGTAAGAGCTAGGAACTCAAGGTTGAGGGATTAGTGACATACAGTTGGAAACCACTCGATCATGTGGATAGTTGTAGCAATATACCTAGGTTAGATCATACCACTGGCTTTCAGAGAAACAGAAGAAGCATAACAAGGAGCTAATTATATAATAATGAAATTGCACACTTTCACAATTTTAATTATCCTTAACATATTTGAAAAAGAGCAAGGAAAAACTTTGACCAAGGCAAAACACTCGAGCATGTAAGAGATTATCATGTTAAGGACAGTGTTTAAGATGGTAAATAATCTGGGACATACTGAAATTTGTTTACTTATCCTCACAATATTTGAAGAAATTATGCCAAAGACAGATTTAAAGGGGAAAAATGCATCACTGAACATAAAGCCTGTTCATTCAATGGAAGATAAACACTTTTCATTTGGATCTGCACTGGCGAAGGTGAAAGATATATGTTTGTATGTGAATATGTGTGTACACACATGCATCCTCACATGCATATATATACACACATGCATGTGTGTGTGTGTGTGTGTGTGTGTGTGTGTGTGTGAAGGCATATGTACCTTCATGTCAGTTTAGGAACAGTAGACAGAGGAATCTTTCTTCTCCCCCATTGGTTGTCTACCTAAATCATTTTTCAGCAAAACATTCATTGCCCAAGGCCATTACTCTGATTCACTTCACTCCAAATGTATTTCTGGTAACATTAAATATGTTATAGTTATAATAAATTAGCTTTTGTACAACTTACTTGGCTCAAAAATCATTTTTAAAGATTATAAACAAATATTATGCTAAACATTCTACTTTAATAAATAATTGGTTCATTTTGAAACTTGATTTGCTTGCCATTTTCTAGTGGTCATATAAGTTCTCAACATATTAGAAATGTGCATCAGCACATTTGGTATTTTGAAAAAAAATTCCCTCAGATATAAACTATTATGATAAAATATTTTTAGTTTTAATGTGTAAAATCCAGTAGATTTCACTTCTTAGTCCAATGACTCAAAATGTTCACAATGTCAGAAGATATAGGGGTTGAGAATTTCATTGTTTTACTAAATAAATCACTTATAAATCAAAAGCAGTTTCCCACTTATCACATTTACTTACTTTACTTGTACATCTTAAAACCCATGTAAAAGGAATTCTAATGAGTCTACAAATCCTTAATTATAGAATGACTTGTGTACTTGTATTTATGAAGCAAACCATCACATTATGGATTGTGATTGTTACTTTTTCTTTGACCTACTTAGATCATATACTTGCAACTCCAATAGTAAGTTTTAAAGTTTAACACAACACAAAATGTGAAAAAATGAAGGTATTCATTATCAAAACAGAGATGGTTATGATTTATGAGTCATTGGCAACATTACAAAACCTCAACAATCTTGTATTTCTGGCAATGTCTTATTAACTGTAAGCATGAATAAAATCAAGAGATTTAATAGTAAAAAACTATCAAGCATATCTTATTCTGTTTATGCTTAACATTACCAATTGAATTTCTGAATGCTGCTGTTCTGATAATCAAATTAAATCTTAATGTCAATACAACACTATTTACTAAGCTTTATGTAACTTGACAAATACATTGTAAACTTTGTATTATTACTTATTATTATTACTTATTAATATGTATTATGTATTATTACTTATTAACATTTACTTTCATTTTTGATAAATTGATTTAGAAACAAAAAGTACAGCAGAGAGAGAGGAATGAGAGGGAGAAAAAGAGAAAGAGAGAGAGGACCTGCTTCCTTATTTATAAGTATACTCAACTGAATACTTACATAACCCTTTAGTAATAATAAAACCTGTTTCTCATTATTAAGAATTTCATCCATTGCTCCCATAGGTTTGGACAGTATGCTTAGTTTGATAATAGAAAGCATTCCCCCTTTTTCCTACCAGAGATCTTCAAATGATTAGCTAATAATAGTTGCACAATGATTTCCAGATGTTGCTTACAGTACTAGGAGTGTCCACTTATCTTCCACACAGGATGGTGTGGGAATTGAGATCCTCTCTTAGCTACAAAATAGAGATCACCCAGAAATATTTCCCACCCAGAATCTGAAATTTTAAATGAGAGGAAATACTGCTCCTCCTGCTGCAAGCTTGTTGATTGATTGAAGAGATTCTAGAATTAACAACTTTAAGACAATTCTTGACATGCTAAAAGAGAGATTGAGTTGTGTAACAAACACCTTAGAGGAGCAACAGAGAGATATTTGCACACTGCTTTTATTTTCTGCCCCAGATGTGAACTTTATTTGTAATTCAGAGTGAGAATAAAGAACTACTTTAGCATGAGGTAGAAGACCCTGGTTCAATTTTTGGACACTGAATCTCTGCAGTCCCTTCCAGCTACAAAATTCAGCCACTCTCTTTATTCAGCCCCCTCCCTTTTTTCCCCCTAGAATTAACATGAGATCATCCCAAAGGGACTTTGAAAATGATACGGTTTAATTTAGTCAAGTTTAATTAGCAGTGGTAGTTAAACCTAAAAGTTCAAGCCATTCAGAATACCACTTTGTCTGTACAATTGTCAAGTCAAATGACCTCTTCTTTTTGTATCTTGAGCTCTAGCTTTCAAACACTGTTGATGTTGTTGTGATTGTTTTTATCAAAAAAAGACCTGCTGAGAAAAGACACTGAAGCAGATAAGCAGATATTTTTCATTTATTTCCTTAGAAAATTTAGAAGAGGAAATAAGAAAAGGCTGCTTAAAATCAAATGCACTTGTCCTCTTTTGGAAATGTCTAAGCTCAATGAAGACTTTCAGCGAACAACTCAGACTGGGAGGAGCAAGAGCAATGTTCTGGGAATGCTAGAAAAGCAAAGAAGCTGACCAGGGTTAAAGATCTAGTCAGGGAACCCCAGGGGAGTGGAAAACTCTGAAAGGAGACAAGGAGACCAAGGGAAGCTAGACCCTAAGTCCAGTGTATCTCAATCTCACCCAAGATTCTCATGACCCAGGCAAGAGTCCATCAGTTCAGAGCCAGAGAACTGAGTGCACAGGTGTCAGTGATCTCTATAATCTAAGTCTAGAGAGCTCTCTGCATTGCTTGTCACTGGGAAAATGTAGGGGCATGTGCACAACACTGTGGGGATAACTGATTATTCTTTTGAATGTTTTGTGAGTTTATTTTTAGGCCAGTTTTAATTTAACAGTAAAATTGAGCATAAGATACAGAAATTTCCCATATATCCCTTGTCCCCTAGACTCCCCTATTATCAACTTCATCAATCAGTATGTATGGTATATCTTTGTTATCCAAAGGATTCACTTTTGTTGTACATTTTATGGATTTGGACACATGTATAATGGCATCTATCTACCATTATAGTATCACTAGGGGCCCAGTGCAGAAAAATTTGTGCACTGGGAGGGGTGGTTCCTCAGCCCAGCCTGTGCCCTCTCACAGTTTGGGACCCCTCTGAGGATGTCCACCTGCTGGCATGCCTGGCTGGCCTGGGTGAGGGGCTGATGGCTGTTTGCAGGCTGGCCACTACCCTTCAGGTTTCGGGTTCCTACTGTGGTTCCTGGCCAGCCTGGGTGAGGGGCTGATGGCTGTTTGCAGCCAGGCTGGCTGGAAACTGGTATCTGGAATTTATTTAACTTCTAAAGTTGAAACTTCGTTGCTTTAACCAGAGCCCTAGTCAGGTTGCCCCTGGCATCCCAAGCTCCCAGCGCCTCCTTGAGCCTAAGGCTGGGAGCAGGTCTCTGGGGTTTATTTATCTTCTATAATTAAAACTTTGTTGCCACAGCCCGCCTAGGCAGACAGGAACCTTAGCTTCTTGTATCGCCAGGGCAAGCCTCCTGTTTGTTCCAGCTCCTTGGCTGTTGGCCGCCATCTTGGCTGGGTTAATTTGCATACAGTCGCTCTGATTGGCTGGCAGGTATGGCTTGGCTGGTGGGCATGGCTTAGGTGTCTCAGAGTGATGGTTAATTTGCATCTTATTCTTTTATTAGATTAGATATAGAGAAGTTTTACTGCCCTGAAAATCCTCTGTATTTTATCTACTCATCGATCCCTTTCTTCTAGTTCCTGGCCACCACTGATCTTTTTATGGTTTCCATAGTTCTTAATTTTTCTTATAGTATATATGTGTGCATTTGTGTGCATGTGTGTGTGTATTGATTTCACATAGAGGAAGGGAGAGGGAGAGAGAGTAACATCAATGATGGAGAAAATCATTGACTGCCTGCCTCCTGCATTGCCCCTTCCCCCCCCACACACCCAACACATAAACACATACACACTGGAGACTGAGCCTGGAACCTGGGCATGTGACCTGATGGAATTGAACCATGACATCCTGGTTCAAGGGGTCAATGCTCAACCACTGAGCCATACTGGCTGGACTAGTTTTGCTTTTCCAAAATGTCATGTACTTAGAAATATACAGTATGTAGTCTTTTCAGATTGGCTCCTTTCATTTAGTAATCTGAATTTAACTTTCCCCCATGTCTTTTTTGGCTTCATAGCTCATTGCTTTTTAATGATAAGTAATATTCCATTGTCTGAATATACCAAAGTTTGTTTATCCTTTCACCTACTGAAGGATATATATTTCCAAGATTGGCAATTATGAGTAAAGCTGTTATAAACATGTGTGTGCAGATGTTTCTGTGTGTTTGTTTTGAGGATATAACCTTTCAGTTTCTTTTGATAAATACCAAGGAATGCAATTATTGGTTCATATGGTAAAAGTATGCTAAGTTTTCTGAAACTGATATATATATTATAGTAGCTGTACCTGGCCATGCATTGCTGTGGCTCAGTCTGGTTAAATGGAAAAGAAAGAAAAGAGAAAGTGCACATTTCTAATATGTTTAATTGCACAATGCTTGTGGGAATACAATGTGCCCTCCTGGGGGGCTGCCCCTGGCACGCTGCCACCTCCGCCCTACCCGGCTGGTCTGGCCTTGCACATGTGTGCCTCTGCAGCCCGGGCCCCCCAGTGCCACCCTGCACCCCCGCTCCCCACAGGCAGCCCAGCCACTCCTGACTACCACTGGAAGGGGCCCTTCCCAAGCTGCCCAAAAGCCAGAGGAAAAAGGAGCTGAGGAAGCTCCCTTGCCCTTGCCCACCACGCTCCCTGTGAGCCCCCGGCCGCTGGGGGAACCATGGTGTCCACCCATGCCCCGAGCCCCAGCCCAGCCCCAGCCTGAAGCCCATCTCTGTGCTGGTTGATATTTCACAACATGATAATTGGCATGCTGATTTTCAATTGCAGTACGTGCTGTGGCATCCCTGGCAGATCAAGTACATTCCAAAATTCTGTTGGATACTTAACCGCTTCATCTGCTTCCACAACAGTGTTGACGGACTTGTATGTAACTGCCTGGTTTTGAATGTTGGACTGAATAATATTGTTAAGTTCATAACATGTGTTGCTTTTACGTCCAACAGATGGCACTGTTTTTCAAAAAAGCATGCTTTTACCTATCACAGGTGTGAAAAAACACGTGCTTATTTGAATGCAACATTGTGTGAAAATTTCAAAGTAATCGGTGAAGAACTTTCAGAGATTTGAGATTTTGAACAAACGAACATTTACATTTTTATTTATATAGATATATGCCAAAGTATTTATATCATTTTGCACTCACATTAACAATGAATGACAATTTCTATTGCTACACATTTTCACCATCATTTTATGTTGTCTGTGTGCTAGTATTTGTATATTCTAATAGGTGTGTAGAGGTGTCTCATTGTTGTTTTAATTTGCACTTCCCTGACGGCATCTCATGGGGAACATCTTTTATTTGCCTATTGGACAACTATAAGTCTTCTTTGGTGAGGTGTTGGTTAAGATCTTTGGACCATTTTAAAAATCTTTATTAAGATATAATTCTTATACCATAACATTATCTGTTTAAAGTAGATGATTTTTAGTATGTTCATAGTTGTGCAACAAGTACCACAATCTAATTCAGAATATTTTCTTCACTCCAAAAATGGAACCCTGTGTTTATCAGTCATTCCCAGATCCCTGACTCAACTCCAGTTCTGATGACCATTATTCTACTTTCCATTTCTGTCGATTTGCCTATTTGGGTATTTTATGTAAATGTCATCATGCAATATGTAGTCCGTTATGACTGGCTTCTCTCACTTAGCATTATGTTTTCAACATTTATCTATATTGTAGCGCTTATCAGTATTTCTTTTTTTTCTTTATTGATTAAGGTATTACGTATATGTCCTTATTTGTCCATTGCCCCTCTGCCACCCACCCCAGTCATGCCCTCCTCCCTCCCCGCCAGTATCTGGGTCCATTGGTTAGGCTTATATGCATGCATAAAGTCCTTTGGGTGATCTCTCCCCTTTACCCCAGCCCTCCCCTACCTTCCCTCTGCAGTTTAACAGTTTGATCGATGCTTCTCTGTTATCAGTATTTCATTCCTTTTTATTACCAAATAATATTCCAGTGTATGGCTATGCCACATTTGTTTATTCACTCATCATTTGATGAGCATTTGGGTGGTTTCTACTGTTTGGCTGTTACAAATAATGATATTGTGAGCATTTATGTACAAGTTTTCTATTGGCATGTTTAACTGGTATTTACCTGGATGATTTGTATAGTAACTCTATGTGTAACAGTTTGAGAAACTGCCAAAAAGTTTTCTAAAGTGACTTCACTATTTCATATTTTACCAGCAATATATAAAGGTTCTATTTCTGCACAATCATTAAAACTTGTTATCTTCTTTTTTATCCTCTCCTTCGTTGTTTCATGATCTTGTCCCTTCCTCCTCACATTAGCACTTCCGTCCAAGGCTTCATGTTCCTGTCTCTCCCTGGTTTTGCTTATTCTCCCTAAGGTATTTGTGACAAAAATAAAAGGAGTAGCACCCTCTGAGAACATCCTTGCATTTTAACAAGGAATTTTTGAAAATAATATCAGTCCAAGGAATAAACCTCTTCTGGTGATATTTAAGGCAAAGATGGCCTAGTGAAGAAGACATTTTTGTGCAGATGGATGCTTACTGACATCTAAAATCTTGATGATGATATCTTTGAAGCTCATCCAATACAGAATCCATCCTGTCTTCTATACTTGGCTCCACATGTGAGAATGTTGATGAAAATTGGAGAAACATATTACCAAGGAACCTATCATTGTGTTAGCAGAGAGCCTCAGGAATTAATACAGTGGGAACCATCAAACTAGAGAAATTCCAAACTGGGAGTCTATTTCTCTATAAAATGTCATGTATTTAACAGGTGCTGATATCTTGAAGCTAGCGGCTCACTTCACCCCAATCTCGATAGTTCTTGGGGCCAAATTGCTGTGCTCAATCTTTTAGAAATGGTTATATTTGGACACATAATGACAAATCTCTAGAATTACACATTGTAGTGTGATACTAACCAATCTTTAAACCAATAGACTCCAAATCAATTTCTTTTAGATTGTGTGTGTGTGTGTGTGTGTGTGTGTTTGCTCTTTTAAGAAATGCAAATGCCTGGAATTACTTTGGGAAATTAATTACACATGCATACACATATACACACAAGAGACATGACTAAAGTTTACAATCTCGGACTTTTCATGATAGAGTCCGAAAATTGACAGGGATTCTAACCCCGTAAAGTATTCTTTATCTCAGTTAGTGTATTGTTTATTTCTGACTGGTTCTTTTTTTATGTTTACTGTCACCATTTTGATATTTCCTATCTCTTTGTTGAAGTTCTCACTGAGATCATTGAGCCACCTTATAAGCAGTGCTTTGCACTCTGCTTCTAGTAAATTTCTTGTCTCCATTTTGTTTTTGTTGTCTATTTTGTGGTTGTTCTAGAGTTTTGTTTTGATCTTGTATTTAAACCTGCCTATTTGTTTCCTGATTTTGTTTCCCTCTCTAATTTTATTTCTATGTATTTGGTAGAACTGCTATGTCTCTCCTTCTCAGTACAGTGCCCTTAAGTAGTAAGTGTCCTTTAAGGTCCAATAATATAGCTTACTAGGTCATATGAGCTAGCCACTCCAGGTGCTCCCTCTATGTGAGTTGTATGCACCCTCTTGTTGTAGTTGAGTTTTGATTGTTGTCAATAGAAAAGATTTCCCCCCAGACTGATTGGTTGCAAGGGAGGCAGTTACCACAGCAGAGGATCTGTTATGCAGAGGACAACCTCACAGAGCTGGACTCACTTCAGCGGGGTTCTGGTACCTACTGAGTCTGCTCCTTCAGTGTGTTAATTGTGGAGATTGATAGGTGGTGCTCGGTTGCATTCTGAAGCTGTCCACTGGATGTACTGATTCCAGAGCCTCTCAGGAGGTGCAGACCAAGGTCAGCTAGCATGAGCTACAGAATGATCTTCAGATGGCTGATACTTTTGCTAGGCTTGGAAGTGCCAGGGAGAGGCCATACTGCAATTCAAGGCTAGCTGCAGCTAGTTGCAGACCTGGGACCATTTAGCAAGAGGTACAGGGTATGCTGGAGTCAGATGTTGCCTGTTTGAGAAATTTTAGAAAAGTTGCTCATATGAGTCAATACAAGTGGCTTGTATGGAAAAGCCACTGAAAACAATTTGGGTAGGGCTGAAAGTCGGGTTGGGTGGGATCTCAAGGAATTACTAGAGAACATTGAATAGTATTAGCCAGGTTTATGGAGGCTCAGTAATGGAAGCCACCTGGGCTCTGTGGGGGAAGGGCTTAGCAAAGGAACAATGGCCTCTGCCAGCACTTTTGTCTGGGAGAAAGTTGGCCCTTCAGCCCTTGTCCTGAAGTCTGACAATTTAGTCCCTCCCACTATGTCCTTGGTTTCTTTTGAGCTTCCCAAGTGCTGCAGCTCTAAGTGAGTGAGTCAGAGTAAATCTGTGTGTGGATTCTTTAAGACATCCCAGCAGCCATCTATCTCACTCAGCCACAGTCCCCAACGATCTTTACAGACAGAAGTTATGGAGATTTCTCTTCCCGGCACTAAAATCATGGCGGAGGGATGATGGAGAGATGTGGAGGGATGGTTGAGCGTTGGGACCCCTTGCTCCTCAGGGAAGACCTCTGTAGTGGAGATATCATTCCCAATTTTAACTGGCATACATGGGTGTGGGACCAGCCTGTCTGCATCTGTGCCCTTTTACCAGTCTTAATGCGGCTTGTGTATATCCTTAACTATAGGACTACTGTTCAGATAGGTATAAAACAGTTTTGAATCATTATTTGGAATTTTAATGCAGTTATGGGAGGTTCTGAGTACCAAGTTGACCTCTGTTTACATCTTGACCTGAAACTTCCTATCTTTTCAATTATAGCCATCCTAGTAGGTGTGAAGTAGTATCTCATTGTGATTTTGATTTTCATTGATATATGATTAATTAGCCACTTCTATATTTTCTTTGGAAACATATCTACTTAGATCCTTTACCCATATTAAAAAAGTAGAATTCATTATTTACAGCAGTTTTAAGTTCACAGCAATAATGAGAAGAAGGTAGAGAGATTTTTCATATTGTGGCCCATTTTCTGAATTGGTTGTTTTGTTTTCTTAATGTTGAGTTTTAAGAAGCTATTTGTATAGAACTAGAGGAATGAGTACATGGAACATAATGGCAGAGGTCAAAGAGGAGGGATTGGGAGGGAGCTGGATGAAGAAGGTGAAGAGATTAGCCAAATAACATATATGCATAGCCCATGGACACAGGCAACAGTATGACAATGACAAGATGAAGGGGGTTCAGGGGAGTATGGAGATAGGCAAAGTGGGGTTAGAAATGGGGGACATCTGTAATAATGTCAAAATAAATAAATACAATAAAATTATCTCGAAAATAGTTCTTGTATATTTTAGGTAAGTATTTTATTAATATGTCTTTTGTAATCATTTCCTCCCAGTCTGTGACTTGTCTTCTTACTCTCTTGATAATGTCTTTTACAGAGCAGTTTTTAATTAATGAAATACAGTTTATTAATATTTTCTTCCATGGATGACATCTTTGGCATTATACCTTAAATTCACCCCCAAACCAAGGTCATCTAGACTTTCATCTGTATTTTTCAGGCATTTTATGATTTTGCATCTTAAATTTAGGTCTGTGATCCATTTTGAGTTATTTTTTATGAAGGATGTAAGATTTGTGTCTAGATTCATTTTTTTTCTTTTTGCATGTAGCTGTCCATATGTCCAGCATCATTTATTGAAAAGACTAACTGCTCCATTGTATTGTCTTTGCTCCTTTGAAAAAAATAATTTGATGGTATTTATGTAAGTCTATTTATTGGCTTTCTATTCTGTTCCATTGACTGTCATTTTGTCACTGTCTTGATCACTGTATTTATGGTACATCATAAAATTGGATAGTGTATGCCGACGTATGGGTGTTTCTCTCTATATAAATGTACTTGGATTGCTAATAGGTTAATCCTTGGTTTATAGCTTCATTATTTTACATCTAATTTCTGAACTAGTTGCTACCATTTTGATTGACCTTTTCAATTTTAGTAGAGTCCTTCCTATAACAGCAATAACAATTAAACACAGAAGCCAGAATGTTGTCTTACTGAAAAGTTAAATACTGGTAGAATGACTACAGGCATTTTCACTTTGAAATAAATTATTGAGGTCATTTCTACTCTAACATTGAATTGCTTGTTTCCATTTTCTAGATATCTGGAACTAACAAAGACGTTTTTAAAGTAAAAATATTTAACAAATAATTAAAATATTATGAATAGAAGTGAGGAACATTTAAAATATTTTATTACAAGATAAACTGAGATATAAGTTATGTTTAAACATGTTAAACATTTATAATTATTAATCAATGATCTTATAATTATAATCAACTAGAGGCCTAGTGCATGGATTTATGCACTGGGGGGGTCCCTCAGCCTGACTTGCGCCCTCTCACAATCCGGGACCCCATCAGTGCACAATTGGTCTGGGAAGGTAGTACGGGAGGGCTCCAGGGCATGTCCAGCCCATCTTTCCCAGTCCCCACTGGCCACCCCAGCAGTAACCTAACCAACCAGTCAGTGCGTCTGCCTGCTGATGGTCAGTGTGCATCATAGCTACTGTTTGAACAGTCAAACGGTTGCTTGGGCATATATATATATTAGAGGCAGGTGGGCCCCCTCAACCCAGCCTGCACCCTCTCCAATCCAGGACCCCTTAGGGGATGTCCGACTGCCAGTTTAGGACCAATTCCAAGGATCGGGCCCAAATTGGCAGTTGGACATCCCTCTCACAATCCTGGACCAGTGGCTCCTAATCACTCACCGGCCTGCCTGTTTGTTCCTAACTGCCTCTGTCTGTATAATGACCTGATTGCCCCTAACTCCTCCCCACTGCCAGCTAGGTCACACCCAATTGCCCACTCTCTGCCAGTCTGATCTCTACTCACTGCCTCTGCATGCTGACCTAGTCGCCCCTAACTGCCCCCTGCTGCTGGCCAGGTTATCCCCAACTGCCCAGTCCCTGCCAGTCTGGTTGCTCCTAACTGCCCCCCCCACACCGGCCTGGTCATCACTTACTGCCCCCCTCTGCCAGCCTGGTCTCCCCTAACTACCCCCCCACACAGCCTGCTGTTCAGTCATTTGGTCATCCTCACTAACCTCCCTGCCAGCCTGGTCATAGGCAACCATCTTGTGAGGGCTTGAAGTTTAATTTGCATACTACTTCTTTATTATATAGGATAGATTATATTATAAATTGATAATCAAAAAAGAATAAAGAACTCACTATGTTCCTTTTTTAAAACTACTTGCTCCATTAAGCTTATATAATGATGCTACACCACCCTCTTTTCTCATTAATTTCATATACCAACTTCTTTATTCCACTTAAATCAGTGAAGTCTTTGACTCCACGATCATACTCTGTGTCCATACCTACTCCTGCCATCATTTTAGGTAGTTTCAACAACTATCACAAAAATTCACTCATCTTTGCCTCTCTGCTACTTGACTTCCTTATTCTTCCCAATGATAGCTTACTTCACTCCTTCCAGTTCACCCACTTCCTCAGTTACACTTAATCATTACCAGAAAATCTTCTAACATTAAAATAATTACTTCAAATATTCAACTCTCTTCTAAAACCTCTCTAAAGTTTGCTTAATACAGTATTCCAGTAAAATGGTTTTAAATCGTATTAAAACTAAATCCAATGACATTTTCACATTCTTTCAGTTTGTCACCTTCTCTCAACACTTTTCTCCTTATAAATGTTAGATGCCATAATTTATCAATGTAATTGTTTTGATACAATACTTAAAATTTGTTTGAATCTTTTACTTCTGTTGTTCTAACTTGGGAAACAGTCTCTTTGGATTCTATTTATTTCTGAAGAAAATCATTTAACCAGTTAGATCAATATCACTATGAATTCATGATCCATATCCTCAAAACAATAATTCTTCCAGCATGTCTTCCCTACTACATTTACTCTCCCACATTCTACATTGATGAATTCACATGATTCAATCTCGTTAAGCCTTCTCCCTTCAATCTCAACTATGACTTTAGCTTTACTTTATTGAAAAAAACAGGACATATATTTAAACAATCAATTCATAAACTTACTTCCATCTACCCAGATCTTCTCTTTCTTCCCTCTTTTTGAAATAGAAGAAATGTCTTTTTTTCTTGCAAAACATACTCTCTTATATGCCTCTAATTAGAAGACAGTTGTTCATGGGTTTCTTATGCTCTTGCACAATGCAAATATAGACACTGACAGAATTTAACCTTGACTACCTTTTCAAGGTTATTTGTGTAGTGAACATCCTTCAAGATAAAATAGTGTGAACCTCTGGGGCAGAGGACAAATGTGTTGCTATCTTGTATAATAAAGATCAAGCTTTCTACTATGACAAAGATTGGAAATGTTTGATTACAGTCCATTATAAAATATCCAAATTTCCTAAGCTAAGATTTCCTCAGCTATAAAAAACAAACAAACAAAAAAAACAACAAAAACAGAAAACTCACTGCATTTAGCATCAATCTGAGTCTGTCTACTTCACCCTCATAACACTTGAAAGGCAGGAAGAATTGACACAAGTATAAGGCTCAGGATTGATGTTCCATGAGTCAAAAAGTATTTTTATTCTAATTAAGTAGTATTTTTTTTTTATTTTCAACTCAAAAGTCTAGGAGTTTCCTTTTTAACTTTATTTGTCTGCCCTTATGCAATGTATGGCAAGCTTTCATCAATTTCACCTGAAAAATATACCGTAATCTATCTCTTTTCATTTTATCATCCTAGTCTATGCCACCATATCTCTGTCTACTGTACTCAAAGACAATATCCTGCTTTGTAATCAGATTTCCCTTTCCTGGTCCAGCTATCATCTCTTCAATACCTTAGATGTTATAATGATCTTTAAAATTCTATCTAATAAAAGGGCAATATGCAAATTAACTATCACTCCATGACAAAGATGGCTATGCCCATAATGGTGGGGCAGGATGCTGGCGGCATTACCCTGGCAACGTGAGCCCAGCAGGCATTACCTCAGCAACCCATGAGCAGGTTGTACTGCCCTGGAGCAGGCAAGCTTGGCGATCAGGAGCAGGAGAGCGAATGTGCAGGCAGCCTGCGGCAGCGGGGCCTGCTCCTGGGGTGCCACAGTGATCTGTGAGTAGGCAAATGTGGCTGGCAGGCAGCAAGCAGCAGGGCTTGCTCCTGGGTCGCTGCAGTGATCTGTGAGCAGGCAAGTGTGACCGGCAGGCAGAACCCAGCCCTGGCCACAGTTCAAGGGAGAGAACAACATGCAGGTGAGGCCAGGAGCCTGAGAGATCAACACAGAGGGGTGCCTGCTCTAAGTCTCCATGATGTGGCTGGGGGCAAGCCCCCAGCAGATAGACACACACACACACACACACACACACACACATGGCACCTGCCAGACTGGGGCTATCAGTAGGACATCCACTGAGGGGTCCCAGACTGTGAGAGGAGGCAGGCTGAGCTGAGGGACCCCCACCCTCCCTGGTGCACAAATTTCGTGCACCGGGCCTCTAGTATAGAAATCAAATCATGTAATTATCTTTTTAAAAACAAACAAACAAACAAACAAACAAACAAATACCTTTAATAACCACCTATTGCACCTAGGAAAGGATGGCAAATTATTACAATGGCCTACAGGACTCTAAAATTGCCTGACTTTTATATATTTCCAACCTTCATTTTATCCCATGCTCTCTTTCTCCCCAGTCAGTTATGCCAGCTTATTTAAGTTACTGATATCACCAGATTATTTTATCTCATAAAATATTTTAGCCTGTATATTTCCACTGCTTATAATATCCATAAGCTTGTTATGTCCTTGGATAACTACTCTTTGTTTTTCAAATCTTAAATTTCAATAGCTGCATAATATTACTTTATTTCATATTAGCAAAATTTGCAGTTATATTGTATTTCTGCTTATTTGTTCACATAACCCAAACTTCAATGCAGAACCATTCATTTTTGTTCACTATTAAAATTCTAGAAACTAGAAGAATGCTTACATGGTGGGTACTTATTTTGTTTGGTATGTTTTGAAAAGAAATGAGTAAATCAATAGAAAACTCAAATTTCAAGATGGAATTTGTTCCTTCTTAGAAGCTGACTATATGTTATTACTTTATTAAAATTCAAATTCCCATTTTATTTATAGTTGGCTGTTGATTAACTCCCTATGAACTTTGTCATCTCTGCCAGCCTTTACTGTGTACCCTCAAAGGTAATATAATTGTGCTGAGGTTTCCCAATTTGGTTATCTGAAACGTTGGTATGGGACCAGAATTGATTTTACTCTGTTGACATGACTCAAGTTGATTACTAAGCAAGTTATATAATACTATGAGTTCTGTCTATTCAGAGTTCAATCTAATCAAGCTACTTTCAACTTTTATTACTCAGTATAAGAAGATAAAGTAAAATTGTAAACATGGTTGACCCAAGAATCAGAAGGAATCCTAGATAAAATAAATCATAATACACACAGAGTAAATAAGACTGGTTGGGAAATAGTTCTTATTTTGAGATTTTATTTTTAAACAAACACTAAAAGTAAACATTTATTTTTGAGAAGTAGTAACTAAGATTAATTTTAAATTTTTGTACTATTTTAAAAATTAGTAAAGTTCAAATTAATGTAAAATATAGGTGCAAAGTAGAAATTACACATTTATTATAGAACTACTATTGTCTAAATAGGAGTTTATCAATTCTTATTTTTAATTTTTGGTAAAAGGGCAACTTTTAAAATACTTAAATGCATCAATGTCTTTGAATACAAATTTTAGTTTTAAATTTTTACAAATTATCTGAAGACCCTTAAGCATTATTTGTTCTAAAATATAAATAATCAAAATTATATTTCTGAAATATTTTGAAATATTTCTGTAAAACTGAAAATATGATATGAGATATTCAGTTAATAGTATAGAGGTTTATTATAGCTGTCATCCTTCAACTTGAGTGGATTTGAAATAAAAACACATTTTTGGCTCATGTTTTGGTATTATTTTAAGATTCCATAGTCTGAACAAGAGTTGGATGTGAGAACATACTTTTTGGCAGTCGATAAAAATGCTGTCACAGACATACACATAATCTGGTCATTGTAGAAATTTTAGAAAATAGAAAGGTATTATAAATGGGTAGGTAGAAATTGCCTATATAATGAGTCTGTGATAAAATTTTCTTCTTTTATGAATGCAATATATAGTAGTTATGCTATAAAACATTACATCACCCACCAACTACCAAGTCACTTCTTTGGGTCAGACTGAGGTTTGTATTGTTTATAACATGTCCTGACACAGTGACCTATATTAGAAACAGTGCCTAGTTTCAATGTCTAGAATCAGACCAACTTCTGGGATTACATCGTAACCTGGACATGAGTTAAAGAATGTTGGATGAGATGCTGCAGGAGGAATATCAGATGAAGGTTTTGCAGTACACACACACACACAGTAGCATACATGTATTAACTCATCATTGCTATTGACCAATAACAGTTGTGCATCTTTCCTCCTTTCCTTTTCTGAATGAAAAAATTTTTTCTTGTGCTCTTACTGCCTCTACTCCATCAATGTTTCTTGGATGTATCTTTGGTTGGAAGTGGGCAGAGAGCTTTTCTTTAAGCCCTTGGGAGAAACTTCTGGATTTTATGGAGAAGGTTCAGCAGAGATCCTGTATGTTGGGTTGAACATAGCATCTGTCTGGGGCTCTGAGTTAGCTCTCATGGGGAAAGGAAAGATATATTGCCGTTAGTACTTAAATACAATAAATACCTATGAGGAGAACAATGCAAATAACTATTCAGAGAGTACAAGTTTAAATGATGACAGAAAATTATAGTTATTTAACATTATTCTTGGTTTCACAGAGAGATTATATCTTGGCCTCCATTTTGGTTAGACATTTTCACTGATTCTAGCTAAAAGAATGTGAATGCATTTAATGTATGCATTTTCCAGGTCTGAGATACAAACTCATCCCAAGCACTTTTTCTCTTATAGAAAGTTGGAAAACAGACACTCAGAATCATCTCAGAAAAAAACACAGTAGAGTCTCCATCTGTTTCAATGCCTGGGATGAATGCCTAGTGCTTCATCACATGACTGATTTACAGACTCACCCAGTACTTTTATAGAAGAAATACAATTCTATTGTTTTCAAGCCTTTTTATATTTTTGGCCTATTTGTAGTAACAGATAACATTATTTTCAATTTTTAATTACAAAAAAGAGAAAGATAACCCAAGTAATTAATTAAAGTATATATTAAACCCATGTTTATATTTTTAAGAATTATCTTAATACAATTAATAAATGATAAGATACTGTTAAACACTTTGTTAAAAAAACTAAAAAAACAACAAAAAAATCACTTACCTTAAAGAGAAATACAGAAATCCATTTTTACACTCATGACCAAACAGAATTATCCAAGTATAATGAAGAAAAACAAACATGCTTTATTTTTATTAAATGTTGAGTAGTTTGTCTACATTAATATTTCTCAGCTCTAGCTTTACATTAGACCAATTTGGAAGCTTTTATAAAATGCTGAATCCTAATATCCACTTATCAGGCTTAAAAAAAATTCCTGAAGGGATTCTACTATGCCACCAGAATTCAAAACTACTCAACTTTACAGTAATAATTTAGCAAATAACAAGTTATGTGCCTTATTTTCATTTCCAAAATTGGTTAACTGTCTGAATATTTTTAACCAGGAGTTGAACCAGGGTCATCTACAAATTTCTATAGAAGTACAAATGTTTTGTTTCATATGTGAAAATTCTGATTCAGTAGGTTTAGGACAGCACACCAGAAAGTGTACATATGTGCTGATATGCCAAAAAAAAAACAAATATAATTTTGATTGATTTACAAAAAAAGTAATAATAATAGTGATTACCTACCTTTTTTGCTCCAAAGTGTATTGTTAACAAATCAGGTTCTATACTTGTATGTAAAGATTTATAGTACCAAGAATTAAGCAATCAGACACAACCTTATTATATGACATGATCAATAAGATGCAACTGTATTTTATTACATGTATTTATAGTTCAAGATAGGGCATTCACATTGTACAAATATTGTTGTGCCAGCTATTGTCATTTTTTAAGTTGACAATCTAAGGAAAAAGAGGTCAGTGACCCTGACTAAATAGTCAGGTATTGCATGTTTTAACAATTCTTGCAACACACCAATTGAAATAATTTTTCTAGAATAGTGAGGTCCATAGCTTAAGACTTCTGTTAAGAAGAAGAAAAGAAGAAGAAGAAGAAGAAGAAGAAGAAGAAGAAGAAGAAGAAGAAGAAGAAGAAGAAATATGAATAAATAAATGGCAATAAATACATATCTATCAACCATTGAATCTAAAAATCAAAATAAACAAATAAGGAATCTAATGAACAAAATAAATACATGAATAAAATAGAATCAGAGGCATGGAAACATGGAACAAACTGATGAATCTCAGAGGGAAAGGCGGCAGGAAGAGATTAATCAAAGAACTTATATGCGTATATGCATTACCTATGGACACAATAGGGTAGTGAAGGCCTGGGTTGGGGCTGGAACTGGGTGGGAGAGGGGAATGGGGGAAAGGGAGGACATCTGTAATAATCTCAACAGTAAAGATTTTTTAAAAAACAGCTTTCTTTTAATGTTAATCATGGCAGGCCATACCAGCATTATGTTTTGTTGTTGTTTGTTTGCTTGCTTCTACTACCTACTGAGCAATATTTGGAATCATAAATAAACAGATTTAAGTGAAAAACTACTCAGTAAAGTATTTGTCAAAATGCCTTATATTCTTGCTCAATTTTCCTTTTTATATTACCACGAGAGGCCTGGTGCATGAAATTCATCTCTGGGAGGTGTCAGGAGGGAGACCCTCACCCTGACCTGTACCCTTTCCAATCTTGGACCCCTCGGGGGATGTCCAACTGCCAGTTTAGGCCCTATCCCACTCGCAGTCAGACATCCCTCTCACAATCTGGAACTGCTGGCTCCTAACTGCTCACTTGCTTGTCTGCCTGATTACCACTAACCAGCTCTGCCTGTCGGCCTGATGCCCCGAACTACTCCCCTGCTGACCTGATCACCTCTAACCACCTCTACCAGCCTGATTGTGCCTAACTGCCCTCCCCTGCAGACCTGATTGCCCCTAACCACCTCTCTCTTGGCCCTCACCACTGTGGCTTTGTCCAGAAGGATGTCCAGAAGATGTATGGTCTAATTAGCATATTACCCTTTTATTTGTATAGATATCATCCTGCCTGATGTGTCTAAAAGTCCTCTAATACAGAAATAAGAATGACAATGACTATTGGTCTAAAGTTAAAATTTTAATGAAGCAGTACAAGTATCAAAAATCATTCTAGGTATTGTTATATCAATTAAACAATTACTCCAAATGTTCAGTATCAGAATCTTTCTATCTTGAAGATGGAGGGAATTAGGAGAGTGTCTGAAGTAATTACAAGGACAGGATCTTTCTCAAAGAGAACAGAGCTTATTTCAGACAGATTAAAAGAAACCAGCTTGTGTAAGTCAATATTTCTATCAGAGTTACCCCATTAATCTCAGTATTTTGATAAATAGAATCTGTTCCATGTGTCATCTTTCTTTTTTTGGCTACTAATTCAAGAAATTTTAGAATGGGGTGGAGGGGGGCTTCTTATCTTAATTCTT
>PVJC01010683.1:0-43120 GCA_004026665.1 Murina feae | reverse complement strand
GGAAAGGCCTGGGGGGGTTGGATATGAGGTGGAAGGGGTCAATGGGAAAAACACATACAACAAAGGGAACATCTGTGGCCAACCTGCATAGTAGGCTCCGCCATGGGCCACAGAAGCTCCCGCACACCCAGAGCAGGCCACAAGGTTGGATCCAGGCGGGCAAGCAGCTGCCGATGAGCCTCCAAGGTCGCGTGGGCCCACGATAGCTCCATTCCCAAGCCCGGCTGCAGGGCCAGGGGCCTGGCTTCCGCTCGCCCTGCAGCCAGCCGTCACTGGCCGGAAACCACTGCGGGCAAACGCACAGGCGGACCTGGCGTTCACCAGCGCCATTGCTCCATTCCCAGCCCTGGCTACAGGGCCGGGGGCCTGGCTTCCGCCCGCCCTGCAGCCAGCCGCCACTGCCCGGAACCCACCGCCGGCAAACGCACAGGCGGAGGCCAGGCCTCCCCCTGTGCATTCGCCGGCGCCATCGCTCCATTCCCAGCCCCGGCTGCTGGCCTCCGCCTGTGCGTTCACCGGCGCCATCGCTCCATTGGACCCAGTGTTTGGGTGGGCTTCCGCCATCTTGGCTGGGCTAATTTGCATACCATTGCTCTGATTGGCTGTTGGGCGTCCTGAAGAAACGGTCAATTTTACTATTTCGCTTTTATAGAGTAGATTACTCTTGATCTGCACTTGTCACTTATAACACATATTTCAGCATTCAGAATGAGTCCAATTGTTCATTTTGTTACTTCCATTTGAACCTGTGTTATGAGAGGAAGGGTCATATCATATTTGTCTATTCTCTACACTCATAGTTTAGCACAGTGCTACGCAAGCAGAAGTTCTAAACTTGTTGAGTATAAGTTTTTTTTTAAGAAAAGAGCAAATATTAACCTTGGCTTCTGGCTAGGTTTCTTGATTGCTGTTTGTTAGCATGTCAGTGACGTCAAACTTAAACAGGTAAGGAAGACATCATTCAAGATCACGGTAATGTCAGTGGTGGTTGGGGTGGACTCTGGCCAGAGACAGTTCTCCGTACCCCCAGTTCTTGTCTTGCTGATAGGAATGAATTCAAACACATGGCAGCAAAAGCAGGTGAGGATATTTTTTTCTAGGAAATAAATACACTCAGGACCTGAGAGGACAACTCAGCCGGCCAACACCAAACCAAGTGCCCTGATATTTGGGAGTTTAGAGGATTTATACCACCAGGCGGGTACGTCCCTAGGCAAGGAGCAAGTCACCCCTTCCCTTATGTCTCAAAAACATGTATCTTTAAGCCACTGGGCTCCTTCACCTAGCTGTCATGTCCCCAGTTAGACCTCGTCCTGGAGGGGCTCAGGGTATTTCCTCTTCACACAGGGGCCTGCCACCTGCATTGTCTGTTTTCAGTCTGAGGTCTCAATACCAGTGTATCCTCTCCAACCTCTGAGCTCCACTACCCAGAAAGAAACGAAGAGCTGAAGAGATTTTAAAAGTTGAAGAAGGGGGCATCGTAGGCCCCTTCTGTTTACACGTTGGCCTTATTCAAAGGAAAAGTTAGCTTTTTCTCTTAGCATCATGGCAGGAGGTAGTTCTACAACTCGAAACGAGGTGCCTGCCTCGGTGTGGCTCCTACCTTTTATTTTCAATTTTTTTAAAAATAGATTTTACTGATTTTTTTACAGGGAGGAAGGGAGAGGGATAGAGAGTTAGAAACATCGATGAGAGAAAAACATCGATCAGCTAGCTGCCTCCTGCACACTCCTCACTGGGGATGTGCCCGCAACCAAGGTACATGCCCTTGACCAGAATGGAACCTGGGACCCTTGAATCCGCAGGCCGACGCTCTATCCACTGAGCCAAACCGGCTGGGGCTAGGCTCCTACCTTTCCGGAGACTGGAAGAGAGGGGTGTTATCTCCTTCGCTGATTACATTTCAAAAGGCGGCTCTCGGGTCCTTAAGACAATCCTGGGTTGCGCCACTGACAAAAGCCCAAAGCTTTTTTGAAGATGTGTCTCTGAGAAGGGCAGAGAGTGCATGTGCACGGACAAGTTTTCTAAAGTGAATGCTCTCGGGAGAGGAAGGACGGGGCCTGGAGGCGGGAAGAGGCGTCTCACAGGTGCACCTGCGCCGCGAGGACCGTCCAGGCCCTAACCACTGGGCGGCTGCGCTTCCTTCCGCAGCTCCGCCCCGAGGGGCCCACAGCATGAGCTCGCCGCCTCGCACGGCCTCCCGATGCACAGCGCCGCTCAGCACGCTCCCTCTGCTCATTTTCTTCACTGGGGACCGAAGCCGAGCGCGGGTGCCTCGCCGACAGGCAGGACACGTGCGCGGAGGCACCGCGCCCCTGACGTCACGGGACGCGCCGGCCCCGCCGCGTTAGCAACCGAGCGCGTCCTTAGCAGCAGTGGCCGCGGAGATGTGCGAACTTCCGGTCTCCCGGCCTCCGCCGCCCCTGCAACCGCTGTCGCCTGTGCCGCCCGCCGCGGCCGCCGGGCCTCTCCCCGGGATTTGCTCACCGCGGCCCCGTCCTCCGTGGCGCCCATGGTCCCTCCGGGAGCCAGGGCGGCGGTCCCGGCGGCTCCGGCGTGGTGAGAGGCTGCTCGGGGACCATGAGGGCCCCGCACCGCCGCTGCAGCCTCGGCCGCCTCCCGGCTTCCGCCCTCCTGCTGCTGCTGCTGCTCCTGCCGGGGTTCGGGGGGCCCCTGGCGGCGCTGCTGCAGGCGGCCGAGGCCGCCCCGGGCTCCGGACCTCCCGACCCCCGGCCGCGGACGCTGTCCCCCCTGCCGCCCGGCCCCACCGCCGCCCAGGCCCCGGGCCGCGCTCCGGCTGAAGCCGCGAGGCCGCGGGGTGCGGAGGGCGGCAATGGCAGCAGCCCCGGGGCCGCGCTGGCGGCGGAGGACCCGGCGGGGAAGGCGGGGGAAGAAGGCTCCGTGGGTGGCGTCCTCGCGGTGAGCCCCAACCCCGACGAAAAGCCCATGACCCAGCGGGCCCTGACCGTGCTGATGGTGGTGAGCGGCGCGGTGCTGGTGTACTTCGTCGTCCGGACCGTCAGGTGAGCGCAGCCCGGAGGAGCCTGCTGCCCCGAGGCCCGCCCGCCCGAGAGAGGGAGACGTCTTCAAAGCTTCTGGTGCCTTTGGGAGAATCTGAACCACCGAGTAGTCGCTCCCTTGTATTTATAAATTAGCACCCACCCCCCAAAGCGCTTTACCTTGCCTCAAAGGGCAAACTTTCCCTGAAGATTCAGGGAGTAATCTTGTCCCGGACCCCAATATGTTTTAATACTTCCCTCTTTCTACTCTATGTACTGTTTACTATGTCAATTTTGCCTGTTAGAACGCAAGTTACTTAAGGGCAGGATTCCAGTAGCAGTATTTGTACAGTATTGCCACTTGATAGGAAGAATCATCAGTATTTATATCAGTAGACACAGAGTACCCTGGGTATTATCTTTCTTACAAATTATGGGCTGGATGATAACTTTTGGGGGATCACCCTTTTCATCGTGCTTCTACCTTATTTACAAATTACATATATGTATATATATGCATATATCCGTGTATATATAGGCAAAAAAATAGGTTTACTGTTTTTTGTATGGTTTTGCATATTCACAACTGTAAACCTACTTTTGCCCACCCCTTCCATATAAATGTTTCTTGCCATTGATTTTCCTGTTTTCATTTCTGTAAAGCTTGGAAGGGTACAGTCTTCTCAGTCCAATTCTATTAGATAACTCACACGTGTTAACCACCCAGTTCTGAACTATACCTAAGAAAAACTGCACTCTTTAACCTGTATCTATTGCATTCATTTCATCTAAATCCTGAATTGGACATCCTACATGATGTCCAAAGCTTGATGGACACTAACAGTGACTGGACAGCACTCGTATACTGTTTGCTTGCAGATTACAGGATGGAAACTATTCATTTCCGTCAGTTCCCACTTTGGACCCCCAGCTGGTGGGACAGCACACCAGCATTAGTTGGTTTTGCCAAGGTGGGGAGGATAAGTCATAATTTCTTTAACTGATACGAGGTAACACTGAAAATATTTTATTTGTAAAATACTTAAAGCCCATTAAACTTCCAAATTGTTTTGCTTTCATCTAATTGAATATGTGACTAGAAACTAAAAAATGTATATGCAGGGCAGTAGGAACCCTAGTAGGCTGCCTAAAATGAATATCTAACCTCTGTGAGAAGGCGCTCACCGTCTGTCTTGTTCCCTGTTAAATACCAGTCCTGAACATTATCTGCAGTATTGTGTAGGCTCTGCATAAGTAGTTGTCTAGTGAGTGAGTGTTCTTAGTGAATTCTATATTTTACTATATAGGTAGGTGGTGAAGATTTGGAAATTTGTGGGAGTCCAAAATGAACATTTCACCGAAAAGAGTAGTTTTAATCCTGTATTCTGGAAGCAAAAAGTATGTGAGTTCTGAACATTGTCCAGACATTGCTAGCATCAGTCAAGCGTTCTTCTTATCGACAGAACGAAGAAGTATGAAGATCTTACTTAATACTACTTAGAGTCGCTTTCTCTATGTAGGGCATTTTTTTCTCACAGTAAAGTCTATAAAAAAAGAAAAGATTACTCTTAGATGGTCACTATTATTTTTTAAGCAAAACCATAGGGTTAAGCCCAGCCAGAGTGGCCCAGTGGTTGAGCATCAACCTATGAGCCAGAAGTCACATTTAATTCCAGTCAGTGCACATGCCAGGGGTTGCAGGCTTGATCCTCACTGGCGGGTGTGCAGGAGGCAGCCAATCAATGATTCTCTCTCAGCTTTTCTCTCTCTCTCTCTCTCTCTCTCTCTCTCCCTCTCTCTCTCTCTCTCTCTCTCTCCTTCGCTCTCTCTTTCTCTCTCTCTCTCCCCTTTCCTCTCTGAAATCAATAAAAATATATTTAAAAAACAAACAAAAATCCATAGGGTTAAGGCTAGCCAAATTGCAGAGATACCAGACAGCTGTCCTGGAGGACAGTCCAAGCCTGTAGCTGAATTTTCATAATGGAGAAATAAACTTATTGCATTAAGCCATTGAGATTGAGATTGTTACCTCATCATAACCTGCGTTACCATGATTAAAAGGCTTAGCCTCTCATCATTTCCAGTATCTATAAAAGCATCTGTTTACCTCAGAGGTTTTGCCATTTCAACATATGCCCTTCACAGTTGTCAGAGTTTGGCAAGAGAGACTAAAGAATACACAGGGGTTTTTGACTTCTTTAGCTTACAAATGAGTCTAATTGTATAAAGGTCTGGAAAGTGAGTGTGTGTGTGTTTTCCAGATTTGGTGAACATTAGTAATGTCTGCCATATGAAGTGAGAATACTAAAGTTCATAAAGCTGGGAAGTGTCCAAGCTCTTCCAGAACCCAGAGTTTGAATTCTACTTTTGGCATTCCTTCTGTATTGCTGAGTTCCAGAACTAACTGATTATATTTTTACTCTTTTGTTGGGATGAATTTGCACTGTACCGAATTTGTAAAACAAATTCTATTGATAACTGAAAATAATAAGCAATTATTTCTGGCTTTTTCCATCCTAGTCTCTCTAGGGTAGCTATTTCAGTTTTTAGCATTATGTTCTCACACAATTAGTGTCTCCACCAGGAAAGAAGAAAGGGATCCTGAATGCAACATTTTTTTCTATATTCTTTTTTTAATAAGGGAGAAAAATCTTTTCTTTTCTTTTTTTTTTTTTTTTTTTCAGAAACCCTACTACATTTGTCTGAACTGCTTCATCCACTCAACCCTAGACAATAACTGACAAAAGGACTATTACATTTTCATGATTGGTTTATACCAATAATTATGACCAATGTGTATCTCTTAGGTCTGGGCCCAATTGCTGTCTAAACAATTATTACTCTTTACCACAAAAAGATTAACCAAAAAAAATACAGTTCACCGGAACAGTATATCCAGTCTGATACAAGATCATTCGTTGAATTAGGGATCAGAAGACTGGTAATGACTTTTGTTACCTTGGTTAACATTACTTTGATTCACTAGGAATACATTATGGTTTAATGTTTAAAAACCCAGGCTTGGTAGTCAAATTGCTTGTATTTGAGTATTTTTTCCAAGCTCTGTCTTTATATGTATAAAATGAAGGTATTTATATAATTGTTATGCAGATTATATCAGGTAATGTTTGTAAGCTCTTTAGCTCAATGTTTGACATGTGCAAAATCAGTAACTATTTTTAAGTGTTGTTTTTTTGTATCTAGAATTGTAATTGTAATATATTTGGGGGGATTTACTATCTTATCTACTACCTCCCCATACCATACTGTGTATGTATCTGACCTCTGAAAGTATAATCAGTAAAAGAGGATAGGTCTAACAAGGTTGGGATGGATAAAAGGAGATTATAGGAGAAATCGGCTGGAGGGGTTGGCCATAGAGTCAGTCAAAGGCCAGCTGTGATGCATCTTGGGGTGCTAGATTGTAAATGGGACTTTAAAATTGTTTGGGATGTAAACCCATGCTGAATTCTTGAAAATAGAGGTAAGAATCATTATCGACTATCACATCCCAAGGTTAGGACCTAAAATAGAACACTGAGAAATCTATGAACAGACAAAGAGATAGCAAAGGAGCTATGTGCTATGAATGTCTTTTCATATAGGATACTTCATAGCTAAGCTCTGTGACATTTACTTAGGAGTGACTTCATTTGGGGTATTCACCAGAATACCATCGAATGGGGGACAAATACAAGCTTAAGAACTGATAGGATATGCTGAATTACAAGGACCTTGGTGAGAAAAGTCTATCAGAGAACGCAAGGTTGCAATATCCTAAACATAGACGAACCTGCATCCAGTCCTTTTATTTTTTTTTTTAACTTTTGGGTGTTAGCAGTGAAAGTTTTACTGTAGATGACCAGTGGCAGGTGCTTTTGAGGGGGGAATCTTGTGTTTAATGCTGCACTTGGCCAAGGTTGTTATAGTGACAGAGCTTGGTATCTGAGAGACAACCAGAGAGGATCCAATAATAATGATGAAAAGAAAGCAAAAGAATTAAAAAACACAGTAGTTTGAAAACCTTACTTTGGAATCAGTAGCTCCTGAGAGCATCATTGCTTTACATCAACGTGGAATAATCATAATGACATAGAGAAATCAGTCAAAGTAATTCATTTTATCCTGTACAGCATCACTGGTATCAGATATGGTTTCCATGTAGGAAGCTGATAATTTTAAAGAGAAAAGCAAAAATTCAGTTTAGGTTTCGAAAAGATAAACTGATTTAGTGAGTAAATGAAAGATAACTACATGTTATAATATGGCACATGTCCATACCCAGAAGAAAAAAATGAACCTCTACAGCACAGCATATTGGTGAGTCTAATTTGTGCAGTGTGTGAGAATCATCTGGGCTCCACTTAAAACGCCACACCTAGGGTGAGTGCATATGTAATATCCAATCATTGTAGTACTATTTTAGTCGTGAGTCAGAAGCTATTATTCATATTATGACTTAAAAATTGGCTAGCTCCCCTAAATTTTGCTGTAGTATGTTTCTGAAGATAATGCCATTTAGGCTTCTTTTATTCCAAAAGTGCTGATTTGCATACAAAATTATAGCTCTTTGTTGCACAGAGAAAATGCAAGGTATATTGTGAAACCATATATTTCAGTTAAATAATTTTTTTAACGTATTTATTAGGCATCTGCTTTATGCCAATGCCTGTATTTTGTGGGTTTGGTAGTGAGCAGGAGCAAACCTGTTTTCTGCTTCCATAAAATGATGGTCTAGGAGGAAAGACAAATAGCTACACAAATAAATACACAAAACATATGAACAAGTCCTTTAAAGGAGATGTACATGGGTGCTGTGGAAGCCAATACTAGGTATCTGTGACTGAGCTAGATTAACCTGGAAGGAAGGTTTCCCTAAGGATATGATACTTGAGCTAGAGCTGAAAGATAAATAGTTATTAACATAACTAGAGGCCCGATGCACGAAGATTCGTGCAAGAATAGGCCTTCTTTCCCCTGACTGCCAGCACCACCTTGCTCTGGCCAGAGCCACCTTTCCACCTTCTCACACTGCCCAGAGGCTCGGAGCATAGCCTTTCTGCACCACCCCCAGCCACCTGCCATCTTTATCAGGTTAATTTGCATACTTACTCCTGATTGGCTGGTGGGCATCGCCAGTGGGATGGTCAATTTACATTTTGCTCTTTTATTAGTGTAGATATTGTAGTGGGTGGGGACAGTGACAGAAAGCGTGGCCATTCCAAGGGCCTGAGAGAAGGGGTTGTGGCTGGAGTGATGAAAGGTGAAGTAGAATGTAGAGTGAAGAGTAGGTGAGGCTAGAGAGGTGACTGTGAGCCTTCCAGTGTTGAACTTTGTAGGCTTTATTACAGAATTATTACTTAATGCTGCACAGTAGGAAACTGTCGGAGGTTTTAGAGAATGGAGGGGAGGTTAGTGGGTGACCAGAGTAGTTAGGAAAAGACAAGTAGGAAGCTATTTTAATAGTCAAGGAAATTGATAGCAGTGGTGAGCCCTGTAAGTGAACTTCAGTGACTCTCAGGAAGTATAATCAATAGAGCTTTGTGTTTGCCGCTTCATTTTTACTTGATGGACTTTGTGAACACCCTGTCTTCAAGTAAAGTCACATGGTAAAATTCATGAAGCTTGCCTTAGTAGTTTAAATTTTTCTACTGTAACTTTCACATATTATTTTAACAGAAATAATTTTTACCAACCTGTGTGTAATGGAACATTGAGGAATTTGCTTCTCTATATAGGATAGCTATTTGAATAATAGCTTGAATACCTAGAAGAAATCTGATCAAGATCATTACCTGTGCATGCCACGTGATAAGTGAAAGTAATACAATATAATGTTAGGCTTTCAACATGTGAATTTGGGGGGACACGATTCAACCCACGGCATACTCTTATTTCTTATTAGTGTCTACTTACTGAAAAACCTGAAGTGACGACTGATGGACTGGGTTTGGGCAATGAGATGAAGAGGAAATAAATAATTTTTACTATATGTCATATATCCAGTTGTGTTGGATTTCTTGATGAAAGTCAGACTAAAATTGTGGCTTACTATTTTTTATTTCCTTATTAGTTTAAAATAAATTTTTTTTTAATGGACAAAGTAAACTGATGAACAATAGTAACAGGCATGGAGACATGCATGGGACAGACTGACAGCTCTCAGAGTCGGGTGTAGGGGGCTGGATGCAAAAAGAAGGTGAAGGAATTAGCAAAACACGTACATAGAACACAGAGACACAGACAGCAGTGTGGTGTTAGCCAGAGGAAAGGGGGTTAGTTGTAGGTGAGCAGAGGGGGCTAAAGTGGGGAGGGAAAGAGACTTTGCTTGGTGTGATGGCGCACAGTGCCACGTGCAGATGATGTTTTGTTGAGTTGTACACTTGAAAACAGCATGGTTTTGTGAACTGAGGTCACTCCAATAAATTCAGTAAAAAAGGAGGGGGAGATGATTAGTCCAAATTAATGTATATAACAACTTGTTTTCACTATAATATAATAAAGTGTACCTTTCCTTCAAGTAATTTATTTGGATTTATGTATTAAAATTTACGTAAAGTTAAAATAAATAAATCATTCTTAGTTGCTAATTAACTGCTTTGCGAAAAATAGTCAAGAGAAATACTGCATGTCAGTAGTTGCACCTTTATTTATTAAGATATTTTCTGCTTTATCATTAGGTCTAATCACATAGAGGGGCATTTGTGCATAAAATATTCAGTAAAATATTCCTCAGTCTTGTTTTGAATGTGCTATAGAAGAAATTAAGGAATAACGTTATTTATATTATTCCATAGTCAATAATACCCTACAGGTATTCAGCTAAAAGGGAAATAAAAGAATAAAGTCAGATGGCTACAGCAGTTTACCTTGGTTGGGTTTCTTACTTTCACAGAGTAGTAAAATGAAATGGAGTTTTATTCTGTGGTGTTTATTTTATGTTGCATCATACATTTTTACATAAAATTTTATCAAGCTTACTTTAGTAGTTCGGTTTTACTTTTCTACTATAGCCTTTACAGGTTATTTAAGTAGAAATAATTCTTACCAAGCTGAGTGTAATGGAATCTGCATCTATGTAGGATAACTCTTTGAATAATCACTTGAATACCTAGAACGGCTCTGATCACAATCATTCACCTGTGCATGCCATGTGATGAAAGAATATAATTCAGTGTAAGCCATGTAGCTATTTTCTTTTGCCCTTTTAGGCCTTCATATTTCCATCTCTGTGCATTTATAAGTAAAGTCCCTATTTTTTTGTAAACCAAGAGCCAACAAAATTTGTTTTCATATTGCAATATTCATTTACTATGTTTAGTAGAAAAGTGTGCATGTCCATAAATTATACATATATAATTATCAACACACATAGACAAGTTTGGGTATCGTGAGCTCAATGGAATCATTCATTTGTAGGAAAAGAACCATGGCTATTAAAATTACCTAAGTTTAAAGCCTCCTTTACTCTTGTGATTCAAAATAACGACAAAATAATCAAACAGACTCAGGGATACAGAGAACAAAGTGAAGGTTGCCAGATGGGAGGGAGGTTGGGGAGCTGGGTGAAAAAGTGAAGGGATTAAGAAGTACAAGTTGGTAGTTACAAAATAGTCACGGGAACGTAAAGTACAGCATAGGAAATATAGTCGATAATATTTCAGTAGCCCAGCCAGCATGGCTCTCAGTGGTGGAGCATCAACCTATGAACAAGGAGGTCACAGTTCAATTCCTGGTCAGGGCACATGCCCTAGTTGCAGGCAAAATTCCCAGTGTGGGTCGTGCAGGAAATAGCCAATCAATGATTCTCTGTCATCATTGATGTTTCAATCTCTGTCCTTGCCTCCTCCCTTCCTCCCTGAAATCAATAAAAATATATTTTTTTAAAAAGTAGTAACAATGTATGGCACCAGGTGGGTATTAGAATTATTGGGGGATCATTTCATAAATTATATAATTACCTGACCATTATGCTGTACAAAGGAAACTATAATAATAAAAGCATAATATGCTAATTAGACCACATGTCCTTCTGGATGACCTTCCGGTCAAAGCCACGGTGGTGGGGGGCTGAGCCCCTTGCATGAATTTCATGCATCAGGCCTCTAGTATAGAATAATATTTAATGACAGCTGTAATTGAAAAAAGAAAATTTTAGGGCAAAAGTGTAAGATTTCTACCTCTCCATTTAATTTTGGTGCTCCTATTTTTTTTTTTAGTTGGTATAAAAACGTGTATACTGCAAAGGTAAAAGTAGCCTTTTCACTAAAATTTTAGTATATTTTCATGTGTATTATAATTTACACATAATGTTTGTTAATATTTTAAATAGGTGGTTCATTGAATCAACCTGTTGAAGTTTTACAGCTGATTTTTACCTTCTCTGAGAAAAACCAATGTGTATAGGTACATACATGTTTTCTTATATTTGACTAGAGACCCGATGCACAAAATTATTATTATAGACCAGAGGCCTGATGCACGAAGATTCGTGCAAGAATGGTCCTTCCTGCCCCTGGATGCCAGCACCGCCTTCGTTCTGGCCCGGAGCCGCCTTTCCACCTTTGCTCCGGCTGGAGCCGCCTTTCTGCCTTCCCATGCTGCCCAAAGGCCCAAAGTGGCTGGGGCGGTGTGGAGCCTGTGTCGTCGCCATGGCAACAATGCAAGCAACCCACCCCATTCCCGGCTGCTTGGTGCCTGTGTATGCAAATTAACCCTTCATCTTTATTGTGTTAATTTGCATACTTGCTCTTGATTGGCTAGTGGGCATTGTGAAGGTACGGTCAATTTGCTTCTTTCTCTTATTAGCGTACATGTTTCCATGGCCACGTAGCTGTCACAACCAAGTAACTATCACTGCCTGTATGTTTGAATCTAGGAAAGACAGTTTTAGGGAAGTTCATTTCAAGTATAAATTCTATGGGAATGTAAAGTACAGCACAGGGAATATAGTTAATAATATTCTGATAACTATGTGTAGTGTTAGATGGTGTGAGATTTATTGGGATGATCACATATCTACATTAAGTTATGCAATGTCTAACACTGAGGTGTACATCTGAAACTAATATAATAATGTCTCAACTGTAACTGAAATAGAAAAATGACTCTAAAATGGAAAATAATAGATTCTATTTAACACTATATAGTTATTTTTTACTTATTCCTATATAAACTAGTAGCATTTGCTAAAATACTAAATTAATTCAAATTTATCTGCATTCCCCTGTTTATTTGGTGCATAATAATGCATTCACTATATAGTGACTTGTTTTTCAAGAGCTTGGATTTATGTTTGGGAGATAGTTATAGGTATGATTAAAGCACAGTACAAACTAGCATAAATAATAAAGACTCACAAAGTCTAGTCTGAAATATTTACACTGAACACAGATAGTGTTAGTAGGCATATTTGTTTAGCCACACATTGAAAGATCAGGAATTCATTCAAGATACGATGAAGACCATGAGAGTAGAGAAGAGTGACAGCTGAAATTAAATGTCAAAAGTCCTTAAGCTCTGTGAGCATATTATTCCCTTTTTCAAGAGTTTCCAAGGTATCTTGTGACCAGCAATGACCAAGCTATTAACATATTGACTATTTGATATATAATATATAACCTTGAAGAATCTGGTTTATTTTTAAAAATAATTTCCCATGACATTAATTATTCTTTGTTGACTGAAGATGAATGTTTAGAAAGATAAATGTTTAGAAATTGAGCAAAAGACTGGCAAATGGGAAGAGGAGAAATTATAACTGAATATCCTTAACTTTTGCTGCCAGGTGTCTCCCTTCACTTTTTCAAATCAAAGGAATACATGCAAGTGTTATTAAATCATGTTGTTCAAAAGGACCAATAGTGAACTATAACACCCTGTACCTTTTATGTTTCTATTTCCAGAGTCAGCATTTTTATCATTCCTGTTCTCAGTTTTTCTGTGCATTACCTTTGTAATCTAAATCAGAGGTTGGCACACTATGACCCATATGACAAATCCAGTGTGCTGTCATTTTGTTTTGTTTTGTTTTTTTGTTTTTTAAAAAATACATATTATTGATTTTTTACAGAGAGGAAAGGAGAGGGATAGAGAGTTAGAAACATCAATGAGAGAGAAACATCAATCAGCTGCCTCCTGCACACTCCCTACCGGGGATGTGCCCACGACCAAGGTACATGCCCTTGACTGGAATCAAACCTGGGACCCTTGAGTCAATAGGCCGATGCTCTATCCACTGAACCACACCAGTCAGGGCTGTCTTTTTTTTTTTTTTTTTTAAGGCCTGTGAAATAGAACCTTTCACATTTGTAAACGATTGTTAAAAATCAAAACAAAGCAATTAAGATGAATTTGTGGTATTGAATATAATCACACACACCCACACATACAGACATTCACACATATATGCATACTTGTTAATTTAATAACCTAAACATTTAATTTTGTACTGAATGAGAAAAAGTAGTTTATAGTCATATTACCACCAATCTATTTCATATTGCTAGTTTTTATATTAGTATTAACTACTCACATTTGTAGCTTTAAATACTGTACTATTCTTAAATCTCTGTTTTCTGTCCCAGTACCTTTGGGTGGGCATAAGAATAGATCTAGGCAGTGATTAATGGAAATTAATTTGTTTTTTTGTTGCTGTTGTTGTTCAGGCTTAGTTGTATTTTAAAAATTTTTATCACTGAGACCAGGTGTTTTCTACCCCAAACCTAGCACAATGTCTGACACTCAGTAAGACTCTAATATTTCTTCAGTGTATGTTTGTATGTATATATGTATGTATATGTAGGACAGGTTCTCTCTCAGGGGGTCCCTACTATCATATTTGCAGAGGCTTGTGTTGAATTTTACAGTTGATGCTATAGTTGTATTTTCTACCATACTTATTACATCCAACAGAGTGAATCAGAATTTTAAGTACACTTATTTGTCATTACTTGCTGGAGTATCTTCTGTTTTGTTTTTAAGCTGCCATAGATACCTGTATGACACATAGTCCTGTATGTAGAGTTAGGGTTGCATAAAAAAATGACTTAGGCATTGATTGGAGCCTCAGGCATGGTATCACTCAAACTCTCAACTTAAGGAGCATATTAATAACACACTGTCTTACATGGCAGTAGTGCAGTGGTGAAGAGACAGTCACGGTCGCTGCCCTCATGGAATTCAGTGGAGAAGAGGCACATAAACAGTCATATACATTAGCGCATATACATGCAAAGTGATAAAACAATTTGAAGGTAAAGTACAAGTTGAAAGTAGCAGAGAATAGGTTTCTAAATCATGAGACCTTTTCATATATACAGATAATTAATGTTTAGCACCCAAAACTATTTTAATTCCTCTAGGGTAGTAGTTCTCAAACGTTTGCAGGCATCAAACTCACATGGAGTGTTTGTTAAAAATGTGTGTTTTGAGGCCCCAAGTTTAAAGTTTCTTATTCACTAAGTGTGGATATGCATGGGGATTTATTTGCATTTCTAATAAATTCTAGATGTTTTGTGATTCTGCTGGTCCTGGAAACCACACTTCAAGAACCACTGATCTAGGATGGTGGTTTCTAGTATTTTGGAGTCACTTCTAGTGCTTTAACAAAATGCTGATGCTTATTAGTTCCTGTGCCTGGGAATTCTGACTTCATTGTGTGCCAGTATAGTATAGCCTGAGTATGGAGCTTTTAAGAAATACCCCAGGTGGAAAACAAAAAAATATCCCAGGTGGGTCCTGGACAGTGTTCCTTAGTGGTTAGAGCTTCAGCCCTTGCACTGAAGGGTTTCAGGTTCAATTCCTGGTCATGGGCACACTCCTGGGTTGCAGGTTCATTCCCCACCCCAACCAGGGGGATGGGGAAGTCAACCAATCAGTATGGCACTCTCTGTCTCCCTCCTTTCTATACTCTCTGAAAAGCAGTGGGGAAAATATCCTCATGTGAGGATTAACAAAAAAAGGAAAGAAAACGCCCCAGGTGGTTCTGATGTGCAGACAGGGTTGTAAGCTACCAGTCCGGAATTTGAATATGTGTAAACAGACCATTTCTCAGTGGGGCTGAAAGTATATAATCCTGTACAGTGGTAAGAATGCATGGAAAAGGTGGGGAAAAGGTTGGACTACAAGGCTACAGGAAAAATATGGCACCTGAATTAAGGCTTAAAGGAGTGTCTGTCAACATCCTACCTTGACAGAGAGAAGAGGGTATGTCAGAAGAAATGGTGATGGCACACAAACATGGTTCATACAAAAACCTAGGCTACATTTCTAAAATGGAACCATTCTGATATTGAGAATCGCCTGTGTCAGAAACAGAGGGGATACTTTATTTTTATTTTACAAATCAATACAAGATAAGGATCATCTGTACCATATTTAAGTAATGTTTATTAATGCGTTTTATTTAATAGGATGAGAAGAAGAAACCGAAAGACTAGGAGATATGGAGTTTTGGACACTAATATAGAAAACATGGAACTGACACCTTTAGAACAGGATGATGAGGATGAGGACAACACATTGTTTGATGCCAATCATCCTCGAAGGCAAGTGTCCCACAGTTTAATCCCATGAATCAGGAGGCAAGTCCTGAACAAGCAAATTGAAAAAAAATAAAGCACAATTTATTTTAATAGATGTTATTCTAACAGGTTTTATTTAGTTCTCTGTAATGAAGTTCTTTGTGCTACCCAACCAATAGCCTACATGCACATTGTTGTACTAAAGTAAACATAAAGAATAGAATACCACCCCCAAAAGAAATCTTTATTGTAGATCTCCTTGCAGAAATTTGTCCCTTTAATTGCTGCATACTGGGAATATGTTTTAACTCTGTGTGTGTGTGGGGGCGGGGGGGGGGGATAGTAAAATTGATTTTATTACTGCATTCTGAAGATACTTCGGTGTTAATCTGGGTTAATCTGTTTGTAAACAGCTTCTTGGCAAAATTGTGGGACTAATGGTCTATGGTCTGGTAGTGTAGCTTTGTCTTTTCTCAGATCCAGCCTTTCGGAGTGTTCAGACCTTTCCTACGAGGTTTGGATAAGTGAAATTATATGGATATAGAATTTCTTTCTGTGCAAATGAATTAGGAAAAGAGGCAGTCAAGGTTCTAGTCAATAGAGGACATTTGGATAAAGGAGGAATTATTTGAATGAAAGAAAACTGGAGTCCAAACTCCATTGATTCAGTGAGCAGGAACTGATGTTCTGATATTGGTATTAGAATTAAACATACATTATACCATCAATTAACACTTCAAACTTATCCTGTAGGAAAGATGCATATAGGTCTTATTATGACTCACTTTAATAACACATGATAATCAAGTATAATGCCATTTGTTTCTCCCAGTAAAGGCAAGAAATCAACACTAACATGAAGACTGCATTATAAGGTCTTTTGGGCCCTGAAAGAAAACTTTCACCAGGGCTTTCCACAATAGCCATATATGAAGAAACCATGAAATGGATGATAGTGGTGGGATGTCTTTAGAGGGATAAGATCAGGGGCCCTATTACTGAGCCCAGGGAGAAGCTTGGACAGAGTGGGGTAACAGAGCTGCAAAAGGGGTGATTTAATAGTCACTTGTTGATAAATACTTTAAAGCAGGATGTGCCAGACACTGTGCTAGGCTCCTTACATGTACTACATGAAATAAAGACACTCATGCAAAGTAGTTATGCCTTTCATTTTAAAGACTGGAGGCCCGGTGCACAAAAATTTGTGCACCGGAAGGGGGGGGGAACCCTCAGCCCGGCCTGTGCCCTCTCGAAGTCTGGGACACCTCGGGGGATGTCTACCTGCTGGTGTGCCTGGCCAGCCTGGGTGAGGGTCTGATGGCTGTTTGCAGGCTGGCCACAGCCCCTTCGGGATGGGGGGGTCCTGCTGGGGTGCCTAGCCAGCCTGGGTGAGGGGCTGATAGCTGTTTGCAGGCTGGCCAAGCCCCCCAGTGGGGACCCTCACCGCATGGGGGTTTGGCCAGCCTGGGTAAGGGGCTGAGTGGTGTTTTCAGGCTGCCCACAACTCCTTCAGGGTTCAGGTCCCTACTGGGGTGCCTGGCTGGAAGCAGGTATCTGGGATTTATTTAACTTCTATAATTGAAACTTTGTTGCCTTGGTCTCCCGCTCAAAGCCTGGGTTGCCCCTGGCAATCCAAGGTCCCAGCCCGGCAGGTATCTGGGGTTTATCTTCTATAATTGAAACTTTGTAGCTTTGAGTAGAACTCAAGGCCCGCAGCAGGGCCCTGGCTTCCTCCGTTGCCCAGGGCAACTCCAGCTCCATGGCCCATGGCCGCCGCCATCTTAGTTGAGTTACTTTGCATATTTGCTCCTGATTGGTTGATGGGCGTGGCTTGTGGTGTAACGGAGTGAGGGTTAATTTACTGAGCCCAGTAAATCTCTTTTATTAGATTAGACTAGGGGCCCGGTGCACAAAAAATTGTGCACTCGGGGGTCCCTCAGCCCAGCCTATACCCGCACAACCTCCCATCCTCACACCACCTGCCAACCCGCTGATCGGCTCCCCACCCCCACACCACCCACCAACCCACCGATCACTCCCCACCCCCACACCACCCGCCAAACCGCCGATCGCTCCCCACCCCCACACCACCCGTCACCATGCCATCTCCCTCCCACCCACCCCACATCCTGCTCAACCTGCTGCTGGCACTGCACTGGCCTCCAGGGCTGCCAGCCACCATCTTGCCTGAGCTAATTTGCATACAACCATTCTGATTGGCTGGTGGGCGTGGCTTACCCCCGTCCCAGAGAAACGGTTAATTTTAATATTACGCTTTTATTAGTTAAGATAGGAAAACTGAGGCTCAGAGAGTTTAAATGATTTAGACTTTATCCTCCTGCTGCAATCTCACTGCATTTATTAAATACTTATATGACTTATACCTCTGAAAAGAATAATAAATTATGTTTGTTTTAAACCAGCACTTGCTATTATTCATTTTCAAATGAGGACCCTAAAAACAGAAATATAAATATTTTGTTTTGCCTGCCTTTTCAGTTGCAGTGCAAAATCATATTAGTCTACAGTATGACTGCTGGTAATCCTTGTTGGCTCATCTCTTACTGATGCTGCCTTCATTGTTTAAGTGCTTTCTAAAATTAGTTCCTCCTCATCTTCCAAATTTTGTCCACAAAATAACAGGAAGCAAGTTATTTCCAGAAAGGTAAATGCACTTCCTTGCTTATAGTTTTACCACAGTATAACATAATCCTTTTCTAATTAGCTCTTTCTGAAAGGAATGTTTTTTTTTAATGTGGCTTTTAACATATCAAAATTTTAATAATGATTGTGGTTGGTAGTTAGGACTTGAGGTAATTATTCTCACTATGTGTATTCGCTTGAACAATCTGAAACTGTCAAATATTGTTTAGTCTAAATTTTCTAAAGAGAATATATTCATGTGGAAGATGTCACAGGTAGGGCTGACTCCAGGCTCAGTAGTTCTGCGCTGTGGCTTCTTTTCTTCATGATCCCTTTGGTTCTGCCCATTTTCATGTGCTGGCTTCATTGTCAGGCTGATAGGAAGATGATGCCAGCAGTTCCTATAATTACACTCAGAATGCTAGCGTTCCCTAGAAGTTAGGCACTAGCTCTCTTGTGACTGTTTCTTAGAAATGAGAAAAATTTCCCTAGAAACTCTTAACAGAATTGTTTTCTGGAAGTGACTTGCTGTTTGTTATTTGTTTTTGTTTTTAATTGGTCATGTAATCATTTCTAAACTAAGCCTGGGAAGCCCTAGCCGGTTTGGTTTAGTAGATAGAGCATTGGCCTGTGGACTGAAGGGTCCTGGGTAAGATTCCGGTCAAGGGCAGATGCCCAGGTTGTGGGCTTGATCCCCAGTAGGGGGCATGCAAGAGGCAGCAGATCACTTAGTCTCATCATTGATGTTTCTCTCTCTCTGTCCCTAACCCTTCCTCTCTGAAAAATAAAATAAAATAACCATGGGGGGAAAAAATCAGTGCCAAGATTAGATCAGAATTATCTTTGGGGATTGATTGGATATTAAAGAGTTAACCACCATTACCACTATATTTAGTAGTTTAAGCATGGAGGTAAATACAGTTCAATAGGGAAAATTTGTAGGTATGTGGAAAAAATTAACTTGAGCAGCCTGGTTAACTTCCTTTGAATTTGCTATTGATACCCTACTTTTATATATTAAAGGCATTTCTTTTGTTTAGTTATAGAAACATTTTACACACAAAAAAATTATAAAACTAAGAAACAAATAACAATTATTTAACTATTATGTAGGATGCTTCAGCCTTCTTAGAAATTTTGATGAGGAATCTAAGAGCATATTCTGATTAAAAACTACTTTCATTTTCCTCAAGTGATGAAACAATATATTTTATATATTTAACATAATTTAAAAATATTGGGAACAAATACTAATAACCAGTATCAAAAATGCAACTTAAAAAAGTGCTTTACAACACAAAACAACAAATGGGAACAGTATCTTCTTGCTATTTTGTTTGATTCCTACTAAACAGCAAAATAATTATTATTTTATTATCTATACTAAAGGGAATTTTGTCAATCTTAGTAGGAACTTCTAAAAGCTAGTAATTCTATTACTTCAAGGCTATTCTAATAATTTTTGCCAAGTTTATAGTTTTTAAAGTTCCTGAATTTTCTTTTTAGCTACTTCTATTCTGCATCATTAAGTTTAATATTATATTGTATGTGTTCATTACATTTGTACCCAGTGTTACTTGGCCACAAAATATTTTCTGTTTTTTAACATCAGCACATCATAATCAGAAGACAGATTTAAGTGTTTATCCAGAAAGCCTCATTAAAAAGGTTTTATTTAAAGTTATCAATTGGGCTCTAGCTGGTTTGGCTCAGTGGATAGAGCATCGGCCTGCGGACTGAAGGGTCACAGGTTCGATTCCAGTCAAGGGCACATGACCAGGTTGCGGGCCCGATTCCTAGTGTAAGGTATGCAGGAGGCAGCCAGTCGGTGATTCTCTCTCATCATTGGTGTTTCTGTCTCTCTCTCTCTCTCCCTCTTCCTTCCTCTCTGAAATCAATAAAAAAAAAAATAATAAAAATTTATCAATGGGAAAATAGTTTTAATTTCTAAAACACTACTTTTAACATGGAACGTAACAGAATAAGCACTAAGGTTATTCTATTAAAGTTAATTATGTGAGGGTGTAACTAGTTACATATAAAATCTCTTTGAAAAGGTTAGAATTATAATGTAAAATATTGCAGCTGACATAATTAATATAGACAAAAATCACAACCTGTTTTATCGGTGCAATTCATTATAATTCCCTAATATTAAATACTTTTATTATCTTATTGCCACTCCAAATCTTTGAGAATATTTTAAAATATGTTTAAATTTATTCTAGGCTAAGCACTTACAGTATTTTTTCCCCCTTGCAGATAAGAATGTGCCTTTTGATGAGAGGATTTCATCTTTCTACAATGAAGAGCAGAATTTTTATGTTTAAGGAATATGAAGCCACTTTATCAATGGGGGGGTATTTAAGTTACATGTATTATGACAACTTTGAATTTGTTATTGCAATAAATACTGTATCATTTTGCTCAGCTTTTGTATGTATAGAAGAACTCTTAATGGGCTTATAGTTATTTGGAGTAAACTGTGGTATAATAGAAATCTGTTTGAAAATTAACCTAAGGCAGAGTGTTTTCTGATCAGTTTTTATTTCCTGCTTACAACATTATTGTAAACTGTTTTATATACCAATCAGATTTTGTTGTTGTTTTTTCTTTTTGGTCTGTTTTTTTGTTTGTTTGTTTGTTTGTATTTTGCTGGTTATGTTTTTTCTGGAACTATCAATTCCAACAACTAACTGGTGTGAAATAATAATTTTAAAAGTTCTTTATCAAGATATATTTCCCATTTTTATGGGGAAAAGAATCCAAATTTATTACTTTGCATTTGGGTCTTTTAAATACTAATAAATGTCTGAATTGTA
This sequence comes from Murina feae, assembly GCA_004026665.1. Lineage (NCBI taxonomy): Eukaryota > Metazoa > Chordata > Mammalia > Chiroptera > Vespertilionidae > Murina > Murina feae. The sequence continues at coordinate 22,132 of PVJC01010683.1, read as the reverse complement.
TGCAAAACAATAAATATGATTCAAAATTATTTTTAAGTGGTACAGATAAAATGTGTTTACAAAATAAACCCAGACTATTGAATTATATATTAACATGTATATTTTATAGGATTTCTAGAAAATGTTGTCATAAAAGGGTTATTACATTTTAGCAAATTTCTTATTAAATTAAGATATCTACTTTGATTAGATATTTGAGAAACCACTGAATTTCAAAGCCATTTTTTTTAGTAATAGTATTGAGAAAGATAGAAATAATGGCATGAACATTTCAGTCACATTAGGAATTAAAGTAAGTGCCCAGACATGGGAAGTCAGACAGACCTGAATGCTAAAAGTGACTTCATTATTTCTGAACAATTATTCAACCTTATTGAGCTTCAGTTTTTCACATTCTAAAAATTAGAGGAGAACTTATAGCAAAGACTTGGGTCACAAACTTAGTTCCTTACAGAGGCTGGGGAAGTGATTTAAATGTGTGTGTCAGTCAGGATAGGCTAGAACATGTAGTAGCAACAGAAGGTCCCAAATCACAGTGGGTTACAACAGAGATGTAGTTCTCAAGTTAGGCTGCCTATTTTCAATGGACTGTGATTTGCTATTCGCCTGTCTATTCTCCAGGGCCACAGCTAATGGAGAAAACTCTGCCTGGAATAGTGCCTTACAACTAAATGCCCAGACTTGCCAAGGTGCATGCTAGTTCACAAGTTTCCCCCTAACGTGATATATTTCATTTGCACCTACATCTTCTTGGCCAAACTTCACAGCCATTTCCGAGTTCCACAAGGCAAGACTACAGATAATCCTCCAGCAATGAGATAAATTGGCTATTTGGCCACCCAAAATGCCAACTTAATTTGACCTGTATGCTCACTGGCATACCACAACGGGTCAAATCCCCTGATGTCACTGTATTTGTGTATATTGTGCAAGCAGGGATTAAAGCAGAAATGCATTTTCTCTTCTAAAGGGATCAGCCTTCGTCCAGCCCACAGTAATTCTAATAGGAAATACTTGCCTACTGTTGCTAAATCCTTTAGTTTTAATTTTCAAGCCAACACTTCAAATTTGTTATATAAAGTTTCTTCATTTTAAAATGTTACTAAAACATTTTTTGGATTAAATAGCCCTATACCTACCATTTTTTGATATTTGAAAAATCCTATCTCATTGTATCTTAGATCATTCATATTATTCATTTAATAACTGATATTTATAAATTAACTTTTATATTAAAACTAAATAGAGGTAAGAAATCTGGAGAATAAAAATGTATTAAGATAACTTACACATCGATCAGACTGTCAAACCTTGGAGGGAAAGTAGGGGAGGGTGGAGGTAAGGGGGAGAGAACAACCAAAATACTAGTATGCATGCATATAAGCCTAATCAATGGACACACACAACAGGGGAGTGAGGGCATGGTTGCGGGGGGGGGGGGGGGGGGGGGGGGGGGGGGGGGGGGGGGGGGGGGGGGGGGGGGGGGGGGGGGGGGGGGGGGGGGGGCGGGGAGGAGAGAGAGGGTAATGAGGAATAAGGACATATGTAATACCTTAATCAATAGCTTAAAAAAAGATAACTCACAGTAATGATAATTTTATTTTTTTTAATTTTTTAAAGATTTTTTACTTTTACAGCTAGAAGGAAGAAGAGAGAGGGAGAGACAGACGCAGCGATGAGAAGGGAAACATCGATTGGCTGCCTCCTGCACTCTCTACCAGGGATAGAGCCCAAAACCCGAGCCTGTGCCCTGATCTGGAATAAAACCGGCAAACTTTCGGTGCATGGGTTGATGCTCAGCCACTTTCCCCACTGGCCGAGCTGTCATGATAATTTTCATAAGTGATTTTCAAGTTGGTTGAAAGGGGATGTTACTAAAATGTTTTAAGCAGTGGTATCAACTTTATTAGAAATACACACTTTCTCTAAGTGACTAAAGAGAATATTTTTCAACTGAATATGGAAATTTTATATCATTTTCATATGATACAAAATTTCATTCATGAACTGCAAATCTATTTGCACCCTGAAATTTAGGTTCTTTAGATACATTGATGAAATGGTAGGATTTTCACCTACAAACGTGCTGATGAAATGGTTAGGATTTTCACCTACAAAGCTGTATGTATATAATAAAATAGCTGGCGATTTCTTAGATGTTGCGAAAACATGTTACTATTCTTCTCCATTTGCATTTCCTTTTGGCTGTTTTATTGACAAAAGCCTCACCAAGGAATTAGAGGTCAGTGGACACTAGTGTAATTGTGTTCTAGCACAGGAGACAAGTCAGTGGAAAGAAAGGAAAGGTCTGGAGTAACTTACAGATACTCTACACTTGACCTGGAAGTTTCTCACCAGCCACTGTGTGGAGCTTGAAAAGCAAGTTACTTCTTTCGTCCTAATTTCTCATGATAAGGAGGTAGATGACCACTGCTGAGCTGGTGGGTGCTCAGCCTTCTCCTTGTGAGCTTCTAGATGGTTTGTGAGTTTAGTGACCTAACCAAGGATAGAACCTTTCACCTTTTGTTACTTAGCTTCCCTTTAAAATTTTTTCAGTGTACTTTAATTTTATTCGTTTTCACTTATTGGTTATAGCTTTACCTAATTTACTTTTTTAAGTGAACCAAGGAAAGCTAGTTTGCTTCTCTCGTGTTAGGAGGTGAAATGATTGAAAGAATGAGTGTAGTGAAATAATCCATTCCACAAATATATGACTGGAATGCCTATTTTCAATATATTTTGCCTGCTCATACCAATATCATGTAAAGGTAGAAGGGAAGAAATTAGGGGATGGACGTTCCCCTAAACTTTCATGTCTGGCTGGGTCAGAAACCAACACTACTGCACGTTCCATGAAAAAATCCTATTCCTGAGCCACAGTATAGGATGTATAGTCAGGTTGCTGGCTCTATTTTTGCATCTGGCTCTAAATATATGTGTTTTTATATGGGTTTCTCTGCATTCTTATTATACAGATTCCTTTAGTACCCATACTATGTTACTGGGGATAAGGCAAAATCACTCAGATATTTTTTATGTCTAATAGACATCTGAAGCAAACTAAACCAAACATCTCTGATAGCTATTTCTCTCAGTCTTCCAGGATCCTTCTAGGGGAACCCCGGGCCCACATCTATTGTTATTACTTAAAAAGGATTACGAGGTTATTTTATCCTCTGACTCTGCTCACCCTCTTGCTTGAAGAAAGGTCTTGACAGAGAGTACAGCTCATACTGTTTGATTTTATTTTTCAGTCCTTTACCTCCAAAACAGGAAGGCTGGCAATCTTTCTGCTTCAGACTATTCAGACTTTAGCTCTTATCCTTTTGTTTCATGCATTTTCCCCAATGAATCTATTATTACTAACCTCCAATCCTAAAATACAACATAGTCCCCTTTTTTGTGCAGCTGGATTGATCGTGGCTCCTACCCAGGCTCCTAAAAAAATTATGTCTTTACACCTTCTCCTAACTGGACCCTCAGACCAATTTTCCAACTATATTTTACTCAGTAAGTTTCTCATGGACCAATAGCTTTTTCTGGATAAATCAGCTAAATGTTAGGCACACTAGTGCCAATGTAGTCAGGGAGGCCTGGGAAGCTACAGACTTCCAAGCAACAGACACAGGACATTTGATGAATTGCCCTTGGCTTGTCATATTTACAATAATACACCATAGAGCTGTGGATTTAACAAATCCTAAGATCTAAGGTATAATCTTTCAGAAGAGAGAAACTCTGGAAATTTCTGCTGGTAGTTTTTGTGTATTTTTCATGGAATATGGCAAGTAATCATCCTAATTCTTTATTTGATCTTTTCTAATAGGTTTGAATTTTTATTTCACTATGAGCTGTACCCAGCCACGCATTGCTGTGGTTCAGTCTGCTTAAATGGAAAAGAAAGAAAAGAGAAAGCACACGTTTCTAATATGTTTAGTTGCACAATGCTTGTGGGTATACAATGCGCCCTCCCAGGCGGCTACCCCTGGCACACTGCCGCCCCCGCCCTGCCCGGCTGGTCTGGCCTCGCACACATGCGCTTCTGCAGCCTGGGCCCCCCAGTGTCGGCCTGCACCCCCACTCCTCACCGGCAGCCCATGCCCCACACTCGGTGCCCCATGCCCGAAGCGGCCCAGCCGCTCCCAACTCCTGCCATCAGGGGCCCTCACCGAGCCACCCAAAAGCTGGAGGAAAAAGGAGCCCAGGAAGCTCCCCTGCCCTCACCCACCACACTCCCTGTGAGCCCTTGGCCACTTGCATTGGGGGGACTGCGGCAGCTGCCCATGCCCCGAGCCCCAGCCCAGCCCTGGTGACATCCCTGGCAGATGGAGTGAATTCCAAAATTCTGTTGGATAATTAACTGCTTCATCTGCTTCCACAACAGTGTCGATGGACTTACATGTGACTGCCTGGCTTTGAATGTTAGACTGAATAATATTGTTAAGTTCGTAGCATGTGTTGCTTTCACGTCCAACAGATGGCTCTGTTTTTCAAAAAAAGCATGTTTTTACCTGTGACAGGTATGACAGCCATGTAATGTAGGTATATAAAAACACGCACATATTCGAATGCAACATTGTGTCAAAATTTCAAAGCAATCGAAGAACTTTTGGAGATTTGAGATTTTGAACAAAAGAACATTTACATTTTATTTATATGGATATATGAATTTTATTTCACAATATTTCATAAGTTTTTGTTTTGTCTTCTCTGACTCTGGTAAAACAGACTTTGACAGATAAGGGTGGATTACTCAAGCTTATTTCTCACACTCACAGGGGTCTGCTGCTTATTGCTCCTGAATTAGTTGCCATCATGGTACTTAATATTCCTAGCAAAAGCACCTTCTCTGGATAGGTGTGTACAGTTTTATTTTCTTTTATCTTCTTTATGATATACACTAGGGGCCCGGTGCACAAAAATTTGTGCACTCGGGGGGTTGGGGGTCCCTTAGCCCGGCCTGTGCCCTCTTGCAGTCTGGGACACCTCAGGGGAGATGTCCACCTGCTGGCATGCCTGGCTAGCCTGGGTGAGGGGCTGAGAGCCATTTTCAGGCTGCCCACACCCCCTTCAGGGTTCCTGCACTGAGGGGTTGGAGGGCTGGTGAGTGCAGGCCTGGACATTTCCCACCGGAGGGCCCACAATCGCACACACCTGGTGGGCCCCCACCGCTGAGGGGACACACCTGGCACAGAGCTGGGTGAAGAGCCAGGGGCGGATGCTGGTGTAGGATCCCTCGGTGGGGCCCTGCTGCTGAGCAAACACACCCAGGGTTGAACCGGACAGCGGACTGGCTTTGGATTCTCTGCACTACGCCCTGTGGAGGTCCCTGGGGGGCAGATGAAGGTAGTGGACCCTGGACGGGTGCTCCTGCACACCCCTGAGGAGGCCCCCGGGGCAGAGCCAGGCAGCAGATCCAGGACAGGCATTCCTGGACGCCCCAAGGAGGCCCCCGGGGGGCAGAGCCAGGCAGCGGACCCGGGATGGCTGCTCCTGCACGCCCCGTGGAGGACCCGCTCTCCCGCACGCCTGGTGGAGGCCCCCGGGGGGTGGAGCCAGGCAGTGGACCCAGAACAGGAGCTCCTGGAAGCTCCGAGGAGGCCCCAGGCTGGACCTCCCCGCCACTGAGCTGACACACCTGGCACAGCTATGCCAGCCATGGAGGCTCCCAGTGCAGAGCCACCCTGCCAGCCTCCATCTTGGCTGGGTTAATTTGCATACAGCCGCTCTGATTGGCTGGTGGGCATGGCTGTGAGCAGAGGCTCAGCCAGCCTAGGCAGGCAGTTGCAACAGAAGCCTTTGGTTTGCTCTAGCTCCATGGCTGCTGGCCTCCATCTTGGCTGGGCTAATTTGCATACAGCTGCTCTGGTTGGCTGGGAGGCATGACTTGGCTGGTGGGCGTGGCTTAGGTGTCTCAGGTAACGGTCAATTTGCATATTACTCTTTTATTATATTAGATGATACATATAAAAAAATTATATCTAAGGATCTAAAACCCAAAACTGATAACTGGACCAAAAGAGACTCTTCTTAGACATGTTGAGGAGCAAAAGGCTTCTTTTCTGCAGGAAATGTGAAGGTTCTGAGTCTATGAAAATATTTTTAAAATACACATGTGCTGGTCCTACACTCAAGTATTTCTATTATTTTGGCATAGGGAGTGGCCTATCTGTATCTGTATTATGAGGAAGCTCCACAGAGATTCTGTTGTAAACTCAGAAGATCCTCTGCCAGTCTGAAGATGAACCACATCAGGATGAAGAGCAGAGTTTCAGAGACTGACAAACCCTATACAGAATTTTGGCACCACCAGTTTCCCCAACTCAGTTATCTTCACTATTTCTTTTTTTACAGATTGTTCTCTGCAGGCAACTAACTAGTAATACAGTCAAATTAAGCACATATGTCCTAAAAACTTCAGATTTGTTAATTCACTCAATCCTACACTAACTCTTTGAGGGAGACATCATTCACATTTTGTTGATAAGAATACGGAGGCTGAGAAAGATAAGGAGTTTGTCCAAAATCAAACAGCTAGGGGTAACAGCTTGGTCTATTGAATGAGTTCTCGAAATTTATTTTTACTAATGTTGATTTTAGGTTGTTTCCAAAGAAAGGATAAGGTTGTTTATAAATGTACATACAATGAGGAGATACAATCAACTTGAAGAGGTGAGGAAATTGAGGCACAAGGAAGCAAGGTAGGAAAATAAGGTCACACTATGATTTTGTCTCACATCTATGCCATGAAATTCCATACACTTGCTATAAATGTGCCATAAGTGTCACTCAAGAGAGGCAAAGTTATTCAGTCATTGCTGGTACAGGGACTAGAGGGAGATTTCACCGGGTTCTCAAGGAGTATTATGACTGGGGTCCTCTGGTATACAGTAGTGAAACTTTTTTCAATATGCTTACATTAAACCTGCAAAGTAGATCATGCACATCTGTCTTATAATTCAGTAAATTAATTTCACAGGAAAACAAATTAATTCTGTTTGTATACAAGCACTTCCAAACTTATACTAACTGAAAGGTAAATTTTAATAGCATATAAAGCAGCCTTTCCTCAGTCTATAAAAATAAAATCACTGTTTCTCTGTAGCTTTCCTGATATCCTCTAATTTTTTTTCTTTTCCTCCTCTCTTTTTGATTGTAGTTCTCTCTACTTTTTAGTTTCTCCTCTTCATACTCTGATCTCTCTCTATGCATAACTACTCATGATATTAGATGTTTTAGATTCAGACAATAGAAATAAAAAAAATTGCCAGGCAAAATAAAACAGGCAAGGAAAACTTCTCAAGGCTATCACAGTAGTGGACAGTGGCCAGAACTAAATTTAAACTCAACTCCACTGAAAGGAAGAGTAGAAAGGCTTTTAAGCAGTAGGGGGAGCTGGTTGGAAGGTTCTGGAGGATGCTGGGGGAAGTCAGGTCATCTATTTTCTAATTGGCTTGATCTGGAGAAAAAATAAGCTCCCACCTTTATGATAGGAGATAGTTTTGCAACTTGGTCCCATCAACGTTAGGATTCTACATCCCATAAAAACTGGGAGATATGGGTAGAATTTCCCCTGAAATTTATGTTTCCAAGGGTTGGCTTTCTTTCCTAAGAAAGACATTCCTGGAAAGTAAAACTGTCAGGTGGATTTTAAAAAGATTTACATCTCAAAAGGGCAAGGAGTATTTACAAATACAAGTTCTCTAAAGTAAATGCTTTAAAAAAATAGGTGGGTAAGTTATCTTAAAGTAGGAAAAATCCTGTCAATTTAGTCAAGCCAAGGGGAATGGAATTTAAGGCCACTTTGGACAGCAGATTGCTCACAAGTGTGTATTTCCTTAAATTTTTTCTGACATTTAAGACCTTTGTATTCAGACTGCTATATATACTTCCTATAGATACTTCTCCCCCCCACATGTATGGCCCATCGATCCCTCAAATTAATGAGTTGGTCGGGAACTCAACTAAAAGGCCTACACTTGGCTTCTTGCTTCTCAGAGCATGGCAGCTGGGTTCTGAGAGGGAGCATACAAGAAGTGAGGATTAAAAGGGAAAGTGGCCAGGCACATTGGGACACGGTTTTAGATATCTGAGAATATTGCTTCTGTCATCTTCTCCTGGGTAAGAAAATAAAATGCACTCAGATTTAAGAAAAGGCGATTAGAGCCTACCTTGTCAGGTGAGATGCCAGAAATCAGTAGTGGCCATTTGGGGAGACCACGTACCACAGTCTTCTCTCTGGCTACCAAGATTTATATTCTTTCTATGTGCAGAATAGCCTAATTTATTTCCAATAGCCTCCAAACTGTATCCATTATGGCTTTGGTTTGAAGTCTAGGATCCATAATTTAAATCAGGCTCAAGGGAAGATGTGGATGCAATTTTTCAGATGTGGTTTCTCAAGCATATAGGTGGGTAAGTTATCTTAAAGTAGGAAAAATTATTATTTTATTAGCAGATTTTTTTAACTAAAGAGAAACTGTATCTGCTCAATACGCTCAAGAAAGTATCTGCTCAACACAATCAATATTAATAACGGTGATACAAGAGTATGAAATTTGCAAAATTCTAATCTAATAAAATAAAAACATACACCTAAGTGACACCCACCAGCCAATCAGAAATACTATATGCAAATTAACCTAGCCAAGATAGCTGCCAGCAGCCACAGAGCTGGAGCAATCAGGAGAGTTTGTTGCTCCGGTGATGGAGGAAGCCAAGCTTCCCACCTGCCTATGCTGGCTGTGGCCTCTGCTCAAGGCAACAAAATTTCAATTATAGAAGATAAATAAACCCCAGATACTTGCTTTCAGCCAGACTCGCTAGGAGCTTGGGTTGCTGGGGGCCTTGGCCAGCCTGCAAACAGCCATCAGCCCATCACCCAGGCAAGCCAGGCACCCCAGTGGGACCCTCATCCTGATCCAAGACATCCTTCAGGGCAAACCAGCTGGCCCCCACCCATGCACCTGGCCTTTATCCCATATAATCCTATATAATAAAAGGATAATACATACATTGACCCTACCAGCAGAACAACTGGGAATGACTGGTCACTATGACACAAACTGACCACCAGAGGCCAGATGCTCAATGCAGGAGCTGCCCCCTGGTGGTCAGTGCACTCCCACAGGGGGACCTCTGCTCAGCCACAAGCCAGGCTGCCTGCTGCCAGCACATCTGTGGTGGTGGAAGACTCTCCCATCTCCTCAACAGCTCTAAGGATGTCTGACTGCAGCTTAGGCCTGCTTCCCGCTGGCAAGTGGACATACCCCGAGGGCTCCCAGACTGCCAGAGGATGTCTGACTGCCAGCTTAGGTTCGATCCCTCTGGGGAGCAGGACCCCCAAGGGGTCCCATACTGCAAGAGGGCACAGTCTGGGCTTGGCTGAGGGACCGCCCTGAGTGCACAAATTTTTGTGCACCAGGCCTCTAGTAAATAAATAAGTAAAACCTCCAATGTTAAAAAGTGGTGGTATCACCCTAACCAGTTTGGCTCAGTGGAGAGAGTGTTGGCCTGTGGACTGAAAGGTCCCAGGTTCAATTCTGGTCAAGGGCATGTACCTTTGTTGTGGGCACATCCCCTGTAGGAGGTGTGCAGGAGGCAGCTGATCAGTGTTTCTCTCTCATCGATGTTTCTAACTCTCTATCCCTCTCCCTTCCTCTCTGTAAAAAAGTCAATAACATTTATTTTACAAAAAAAAGTAGTGGTATCTGACAGGGGGCACATAATGGTCCCTCATCCACAGGAAGCCTAGAGTCGAGCTGAGCACTGTCATCAACTCCTGCATGGAGCTGAGTTCTGCTTCCTAAGAAGGAGTCTTGGTGCACGAGGCTCTGCCCTCTAGGTTTCCGACTCTGCGCTCTAAAACTCCTGTTCACTTAGAAATGGCCTGTGTTTTCACAGGGTTGGCGTTCCCAATGGCTCTTTTTTTGTTTCGAACTGCCTCTATCCCTTTTAGTCCAGTCCTATTGGGGTGCACTCCATTAGATAAAAGCCATCCTCATTTATTTCTCCCCAGAGAGGCTCCTCTCTACTTTGGGCTGAAAGTCTTGATGATGTGAGGTTACCCCCTTACGATTCTTCAGAGCCCTAGTGAAGAGAGTCCATATGTAAGTCACCCTGATATTTGTAGAAACCTTTTTGTCTGCTTGAGATCCTGCCATAAATGTTGCTGAGGTGTCAGTAAAGAGTGCTCTACATTTACCATTGAACTGAACTTTACCCTCCTGTTATATGTTACTGGGTTTACGTTTCGTCCTAACGTCATTTCTGATTTTGAGAAATCTTTTGCTGCCTGGGAAGACTGAAGATGATAAACAGTTCTATTTCTGAGCCCAGTAAATCTCAACTTTTCTCTTTTCTCTGAATTCTTCTGTAAAACACCATTGTCTTTTAAAAGAAAAGAAAAATCAGAGGGGGGGGGGGGAAGCTCATTCTCTCGCAGTGTCTTATCCTATGCATATATAACAGAATACAATGGGCATTTCAACATCCTGCCTGGAAAGCTCCGTGATCTGGCGTCAGTGCATTAGGACCGTTTTCTATTACATTACTGCAGCGTGTCATCAATCAGCTTTCTGCCACTAAAACATTTCATAGAGCCCGGTTTCAAAAGTTCTTTTGTATCACTTCTGCTGGATCCTACCAGTCAAATCCATGACTAGGGAGAATTAGACTCCACTTACTGACGTGTGAAGGAACAGGCACAGAAAGAAAAGGAATGCGCTCTTTCCCTGCCGCCGCGGCGGAGTTGCGCGAGGCAGAGGCTTGGGTGCATTCAAGATTCGGCTCCACCGCCATGGCCGAGGAAGGCATTGCTGCTGGAGGGGTAATTCGGCTCCACCGCCATGGCCGAGGAAGGCATTGCTGCTGGAGGGGTAATTCGGCTCCACCGCCATGGCCGAGGAAGGCATTGCTGCTGGAGGGGTAATGGACATTAATACCGCTCTGCAAGGGGAGCTGAAGACCGCCCTCATCCACGATGGCCTTGGCCGCGAAGCTGCCAAAGCCGTAGACAAGCGCCAAGCCCGCCTCTGTGGACTTGCATCCAACCGTGAGCAGCCTATGTGTGTCAAGTTGGTGGAGGCTCTCTGTGCTGAACACCAAATCAGCTTAATTAAGGTTGACGACAACCAGAAACTAGGGGAGCAGGTGGGCCTCTGTAACATCCACAGAGAGGGAAAACCCCGTCCAGTGGTAGGTGGCAGTTGTGTGGTGGTGAAGGACTATGGCAAAGAGTCTCAGGCAAAGGCTGTCATCGAGGAGTACTTCAAGTGCAAGAAATGAACACACAAACTTGGCTTTTGTTTTAAAAAAATAAAAAGAAAATAAAAAGAAAGAAAAGGAATGCATGGTGGACATCTTTGGCGATTATCTACCACACAGGAAAAGCAACATTTTCAAAAATGCTGAGAACACTTTAACTTTTCTCATGAGCCAGAGCTGTTTCTGTTTTTTAAGGGAACAGCGCGGAGACTACTATAGCTTGCCCATAAAAACAGATCTCTGTGATTTTATACGCCAGATCAGGTCTCCCTGCCAAAGGCAGACTCATTTTGCTCCTTTTTATTGACAGACTTCTGCTTGGTATTGGGAAGCAGTCTGGGAATTGCCGTTTTTAACTTTACAAGCTTTAGTTTACAGAAAGGCAAGCGTAACAGCATGGAAGGATGGGTATTAGATAAGTGGATATCTAAAATCTGCCACACCTAATTTTTATTCTATTCTTCCTGTTGAGAAACAACAAAGCATAATGGCAAACACAACAGACTTCAATGACATCCACTTTACATGAGCTGTCTGGCTTGGGTATCATTTATTTAATTTCTCTAAACCTCCATATCCCTATATCAAGAAATTGGAGTGATACCATAACATAGGCTTAGTGTGATACTTATATGGGATAGCACAAATAATTGTTAGCATGGTGTCTCTATGAAGTCATTTCTTACTAAGCAATAGGAATTGCTATTACATATCTTATCTCCACTTTGAAGTGGTCTAAGTTAGCTTTTTCTCAATTTAAAATTTATGGTGTATTTATTTTGAAAAGGTCATTCAGGGTTATAAAATTTCTTTTTGGCTTGAGACATGTTTAAATAAATATAAATAACTCTGAATACTAAAATATTTAAAAGTTTGCATGAAAATGTCAGACTTAAAAATTAGAAAGTATATCAGGATTTTTCTGGGACAGCTATAAAGGTCTGTAAACGTGTTTATCACCTCACATTTCTCTTTGGCTCATAGATAATGTTATAGAATCTTAGTACTCAGTCACTAACTCTACAAATTTTTTTAAACACCCATTATGCACTACTCTCTACACATAAAAGTGAGAAGACTTAACAAGACCTCCACACATAGGGTATATATTTTTTTAAAAAGACACTTATTAATAAGTACATAAACATTGGTGAAATGATTACTGGTTGCAATACCTAATCTGGCGGTTATGTTAGGAAAATATTGGTAGGGACATAGTAAGCTACTTAACTTAGAATTCAAGAAATGTTTCCCAAAAAGGGTAGATTTACAATGAGACCGGGAGGAATGAAAAGAGACAGATGTGTGAAAAATCAGTAGGAAAGCATTCTAGGGAATTAGAGTCACAAAGTTCTCTAAATAGAAACTAATTTGAACAGTTATAAAAACTGAGAGAACACCCGGGTGCCTGGGGTTTATAGTGAGTGCCTGGGAGAAACTAGTGCAAAGTTAGAAAGCCAACATGGGTCAAATTATGCAGAACTAAAAAGGCCTGGCAAGAAGTTTGAGTTTTATTATAACTACTTAATGCAAATGGGAAGCTATGGAAATGCTTAAAGTAGAGAAGGAGTCTTATTTGAGTTTTAAAAGATCTCTCTGGCTATTATATAGAGAATAGACTAGAGTAAGTTAAGAGAAAAATTAGAGCAACTAGGTAGGAGGCTTTTGAAATATATAGTGTGTGGGAGTAAGGTGGTGGCAGATGAAATGGACCTAAGTGGATGATACTTGCTTTGATTTAGACATACAACCGACCAACTGGACCTATTGATAGGTTGGATGGAAGAGATAAAGAAAAGGGAGGAGTCAAAATGACCCCCAGTTTTCTCACTTTGGTAACTGGGTCAGTTGTCCCATTCTGAAATAGAGAAGATTAACAAAAGGTTTGAGGTATTTCCTTGGAAGGACCAACGAATCAGCATTTTCACTTTATTTGTGTTTAATTAAAATTTCATTGAGATGGCAGATAGTGATACCAAGTAGACAGATATGAGTCAAGAACATAGAGGTAGCAAAATAGGCATTTAAGTATTATCAAAATACAATGATATTTAAATTCACGGCACTTGTCTGGAGATTTAAAAGAGCTTGCATTATCAACATAAAAACAATATTTATCATGGAGAAAAATTGACCTAGGTAGTTTGTACAGATTTATAGAAGTCACTGTTCGAGGGACCTCGATATAGAGTTTGTGGAGAATTCTCAATTATGAGAGTTCTTGGTTTGTTATAATATAGATCACAGAAAAAGTGTATATGTGTGAGTAATATTTGATTTTGGGGGGAAAAGTCATGGAATGGATGAGGTCACTAGTCTTCAAAAAAGAATATGTAGATTTAGAAGGTCCCAGATTGAGCTCTGAGAAATTTCAAATCTTAAAGGCTTACTGAAGAAGGATGTACAAAATAATTTGAAAGAGAGAAAGAAAGAAAGAAAGAAAGAAAGAAAGAAAGAAAGAAAGAAAGAAAGAAAGAAAGAAAAAAGTGAAGGAAAGAAATGCCACTGAAATAGAAGAAAAACCATTGCTGAGAGAGGAAAATGTTTTAGGAAAGATGAAATGGTCAACTCTAACTGTTGGAAGTTTTAATAACATGAATAAAAGTACATATTGAATTTAGAAACATAGAATTTATTGGTGACCTTATGAGATTAGTATGAATTAAATGATGGAGAGTTACCCCAGAAAAAGTAAGTTGAAGACTGAATTTGAGATGAAGCAAAAACAATATAAAAAACATTTTTTTTTCTAAAACATAAGTCAAGAAATGGGACCTCCCACCCATGCCCAGTGTGGGAGCCAACTTTGAGAGAAATGGAGGCATACTCAAGTTCATGAAACTCTCTCTTGGCTATTCTTGAAGTGTTAGCCTTTTCTATTACTAGCTCCCCTCATGGCTGCAAAATAGCCACCATAGTTTTAGAAGCCTTGTGTAGACACCTAGCCATAGAAGATAGACCATGTTACCATTATCGCTTTGTAATTGTGAAGTAACTTTCTAGAAGCCACTTAGAAAACTGTCTTTCATTGACCAAAATTCTATCATACTTTCAGCAGGTGGGATGGGAAACCATGGTTAGGTTAGTTTCTAATCAGAATCTACATCTGGGGTTGAGTCAGCCTCTACTGTATGGAAATGAAGAATAGTATGGTTATAAAATAATAATAATAATAATAATAATAATAATAATAATAATAATATAGTTACTATTATTGGCTTCTGTTTGGAAGAGAATGGGGAATGACTTTTGTGTAGATATTAAACTATTTATGTTATAGTTGCGTAGAGGTGGATTTAGATTTTGCCAAATGAGTGCACAAGAAAGAATGAAAGACAAGACTATTTGGGAGTATTTACAAATGAAAATTAAAATAATTAAAAATAAGATGGTCCTGACGGTTTGGCTCAGTGGATAGAGCGTTGGCCTGTGGACTGAAAGGTCCCAGGTTCGATTCCGGTCAAGGGCATGTACCTTGGTTGCAGGCACATCCCCAGTAGGAGGTGTGCAGGAGGCAGCTGATCGATGTTTCTCTCTCATTGATGTTTCTAACTCTGCATCCCTCTCCCTTCCTCTCTGTAAAAAATCAATAAAATATATTAAAAAATAAAAAATAAGATGAAGCTGGGCAATGTGAGAAATGGAAACATGATAGTCTTGATGGATTATAAGAAAGTGAGTAGATCAATGGGTTGGTGGTCTTGAATAAATCAAGGCATTGCAGAAGTAATGGGAATGTTATTAAAAGTTACCTTTTCAGATGAAAAACAGTTTGGGGTTGTGAGTATTTGGAATTGTGATGATAGTACACTTTATGGTATTAATTCTGGTTAATTTTTAATATTTATCTCATTATGATAGGATGTGGTTTCTAAAAATTTGTCACAGGGACCAAGGCTATTTTTCTGATAGGTTACAAAAATTGGGCTTGAAGATACCTACCTTTCAACTCTTACAGAGTTAAGATCGCTGTTGAAATGCAGTCAAGATTTTGGTGGCATCTCACTTAATAATGGTGGGGAGTAAATAGGTGATTCATTACAGAATGCTTAAAAGGTTGTAAAATACGTAATATAGAGAATGTATACAAAAAATCTATCTTCTACAGACATAAGAGGTGGACTATAAATAAATCACCTTGGATTTAATTGATCTATTCTGTAATTTGTCACCAGTGCAATTCCTTTAAAACATGAAAGCCAATATTTGAAATTTTTATTAATTAAAGAGAATTAGAAATAGTGAGGACATTTGATGTGACACATACCAGGAAGGGAGTTTCAATAAACCATGTGTCTTAGTGGAGACCTACATTTTGCTTTCTATTCATTCTTTCTTTTACCTTTGTTACCCTAGCAGCTTTTGGTACTTAGCATACTCCCTTGCAAAGTGAATAGCTATGTATGTTAGCTGAAGCAACATGAAAATCTGACAAAGCTGTGGTTAAGTCAGACTCTAGATTATAGCTGTGTTTGAACATCAAAGTTGGCTGACTAACATGCGTTAGGTTTATGGTTCCCATGGTTAGCAGGCCTTGTTTTATGCAAAGCTATCTGTTGGCTGAGCATCAGGGTTCATAAACATAGCTGCCCCTACTTGGATATTTGTTTTTTTTCTCTCTCTCTTGATGTAAAAAGCTTTTTTTTAAAAAAAGCTGCTATTGTCGTTAAAGCTTAGGGAAAAGTCAGCTTCATTGGATAGGCCATCTCTTGTGTATATCAGTTAAATTATATTTCAAGACGCATTAATTATTTATGAACTTTGGGTTTTTAAAATGCTTCACTTTGAATAAAAATATCCATTTCTGCTTGCACTGTCCTTAGACTTAAAAAGGGAAAGAATAAGTAAATGGCATAGGAGAAATTAAAGAAAGGATAGACTAAAACCCAAGAACTTGTAAAAGGTAGTTTCATTAAAAAGTATAAAATAGAGAACCAAATATTAATATCAAATAAAGAATACGATTTTCTGAAATCAATTTTTCACATTTATGTAATTGTCCTTACCACTTAATACTTTTGAAAATTTCAATCAATTTGAGTAATTTCACCAATGATCTAATTATTGTTTATTACATGAAGAACAGTGGAATGACACATTGGAAAATAAAAATGATAGTTATTTGTTCAGTCTGCAAGAAGCTTAGGATATATATAATGCTTTAAAAGTAGTGGAGTCTAGTAAGTTTTTAGTTGAATAAACCCTGTAGATTTTTCCCCAAAATATCTTTTTAAGACATTGTTCACAATAGAAATTCTATATCATTTTTTATAAACATACACACAATCAAAAAGGCATCATCAAAGATTCAAACTCATTCTTTTTTTTTGGCACTTCTCTCCATTGCTCATTGCCTCATTATTTCCCATAGAGTTTTGTAAGGAATGTATGTTAGCAATTTTTCTCTCTACTGATTTCTTTTTTATCACTTGTTTCCTCCTTTTATAGTCATTGTTTTTTTCTAGTTTTTAAATTGATTTCAGAGAGGAAAGGAGAAGGAGTGAGAGATAGAAACATCACTGATGAGAGAGAATCAATGATCAGGCTGCCTCTTGCACACCCCTTACTGGCAACCAAGCTTACAACCTGGGTGTGCCCTTGTGCAGAATGGAACTTGGGACCCTTCAGTCCACAGGCCAATGGTCTATCCACTGAGCAAAACCAGCTAGGGTTTGACTTTTTCATATTACCACAAACTTAGTACACTTTAAACATTTCATTAATATGCTGATCTGGCAAGTCATTACTGAAACCATGAAAACATTAACAAATAATTTACTGCTTTGCATAAAAGAGCCCAAGTTTTTGTCCCTTGGGGCATAATGCAAAATCCATCTGTTTGTCAAACATGTGTCAGATGAAGCAGCATGCTCAAGATCTCAGATGCCAGTCCTAGAGTGTTACAAGTAAACAAAGATATTATTTTTGTGCCAGAAACAATAGAATTGACAAGTTAAATGATATCTTAATTACGTGCTTTCAGGTACTTTTTCAGTAAACACAAACTCTATTTTCACTGTGAAAGTCAAGTATTACCTTTAGAATTTCAACTTTTATCCTGCATTCTGAAATAAAAATATGTTCATCATGAGGATTTTATAAAATACAAATTTAGTGTACAAAAATTTAAAATAACCTGATGATCTATCACTGTAACATGTTGTATAGGTGCACACACTCAAAGATGTAAGTAAATAACTATATATATATATATATATATATATATATATATATATATATATATATAGTATAAGCAGCTATTTTAATTTTTTTTAAAAATATATTGTTTTGTCATTATTTAACATGTTTTATTGACTACACATACTCTATTCTGTGAAATAGTGTAATTTATTTAATCAAACCTATTTTTAGTCATTCATTTCTGATTTTCTTATAAAGAAGTAGGGGCCCGGTGCACAAAAATTTGTGCACTCGGGAGGTCCACCAGCCTGACCTGTGCCCTCTCGCAGTCTGGGACCCCTCTGGGGATGTCCACCTGCTGGTGTGCCTGGTAAGCCTGGGTGAGGGGCTGACAGCTGTTTGCAGGCTGCCCACACTCCCTTTAGGTTTTGGGTCCCTACAGGGGTACCTGGCCAGCCTGGGTGAGGGGCTGATGGCTGTCTGCAGGCTGGCCAAGCCCCCCAGTGGTGTCCCTCACCCCATTGGGGTGTGGCCAGCCTGGGCGACGGGCTGAAGGGTGTTTTCAGACTTTCAGGCTGCCCACAGCTCCATTGACCCAATGTCCCAGCAAGGCTGGCTGGAAGCAGGTTTCTGGGGTTTGTTTATCTTCTATAATTGATACACTGTTCCTATAAGCTGGGGCCTAGGCAGTTAACAAAACCTCCTCTCTGCTTCAGCTCTGGCTTCTATAATAAAACAATGTTTCCCTTAGAAGTCAGGCCCGGCCTGCTATTTGCTTCAGCTCCCTAGGTTTCTAGGATTGAAACAATGTTGCAAATATATTGTTCCCCGGAGCAGAGAGAAGCCCAGGTGGCCCGGAAACAGTTTCACTCCTGCTGCAATGGAAACTGCCTGTTTACTCAGCTCCCTGAGTGCCGGCCTCCATGTTGGCTGGGTTAATTTGCATACAGTTGCTCTGATTGGCTGGTGGGTGTGGCTTAGGCGTCCCAAAGGGATGGTCAATTTGCATATTATGCTTTTATTATATAGAATGCTAAAATAAATCATGTACATATATAATCTCTGGATAGATTTCACCATTCAGGATAAATTATAAAAATCATGATGTTAGATTAATTACATCAGAATAATTGTTCTATCTTCTACACATACATAGAACTAGTCTATTAAGTAATAATAATAAAAATTACAGTACTAAAAAAAATTACATGAATAACAAATATGTTGGAAATCACAATAGGAAGCCCTATCTATGTCCCAAGTGTCACTGGGCTTAGAAGCAGGAGTTGAGACTAAAATTTCAACCCTTGTATTTAAACAGAGACAGCATAGCTACATGAATGCAGTTGGTAGTTTTTCCACTTGTAGGAGAAATATATTACTTGTATGTGCTAAAGGGAGTATAAAGAAACATCAGTAAACTTGGAATCTGGCCAAGCCATATCCAAGGGATACCGTACTGCCATCTAATGTTCTGAACACTTTTGGATAATCTATTTCTGAGCTATGAATCCCTGGGGCTGAGCTGAGATTACCTCAGAAAATACTGCACAGAGGGGTGATATGGTGGAAATGAGAAATAAGACAAGATGAGCTTTCAAGCTAAGATTTGCTGACATGAATTACAAGAACTTTATTTCTTTCCCTCATAACAGTACAAGGTGGGCATTTTTGTTTGATGCTGGCTTTGACACATACTGTTCAATGACCTGGACCTGTAGGTGGTCCTTCCATCTTTAGCTCTTGGCTTCAAATATTGCTCTCATCAACATTTTAACGGTCCCAGGAAAGTGGAAAGAGATTGGGAAAGCATGAGTGAGAGGTTTATGAGTCACACACAGAAGTGGGTCATGTTGCTCTTTCTCAAAACCTGTTAATGGATATCAAGGATTATCAGAGTCAAATAAAATATGGAATAAAAGGATGTAATTATTCATGAAAAGCAGGCTAATATAAAGTTAATCAATTAAAATATTGGAATTAAAATGTAATAGTTGATATGGTAAATTTTCATAGAAAAGCTCGGCAGTAAACTGAGCATATCCAAATATATAATTAGTGTACTAAAATGTAAAACTGAGATAACTCAGAATTTTAAAACAGAGATAGAAGAAAACTCAACAAGTATGTAATTGGATTTCTAGAGGTAGCAGAGAGGTAAATTGGAGAGAGATACAAATCAAGTTATAAAACTTTTGAGAATTGAAGAAAGCCGAAAAACTAAATTAACAAATAATAAATCAAAGCATGCAGAATAAATTGTACACTTCGTACATTCTAATAAAGCTATTTAATATTAAGGACAAATACAAAAACGCATAACTACCAAAGGAAAAATGATTACTAAGAAAAAAAACTATGTCATAGAAGACATCATATATAATGAAAAATGTCTGAAGATAATAAAATTATATTTTAAAATGGTTTAGGGTAAATTGTTATAAGTCTTAAATTCTTTATACAGCTCAACTTTTACTCAAAAGTAAAAATAAAGTATGTATATAAGCAAAATATGGTTAGGAATTTAAATAAAGCCTGTGGAAAGTCTAGGGGGAAAACTGCTGGAAACTAATTGTTTTGATGCTGAAAACTGATTGTTTTTAACCAACCTTGGTTGCTCTAAAAGGTCAGAGCTATGCACCCATTGTTTAAGTTGATACATTGTTAATTACAGCAAATCCCCCACCTGTTAATTACATGTAAAATTCTTGTTTGGAATTTCCTGCCTAAGGATATGGTTGTTTTCTCAAATCTCAATAAAAGGCTGGTGAGACCCAGGCATCAGTGGGCAGTCTAACCCACTAGAGGTAGGCTCCACGCCTGGTCCCCCAGTTTCCAAATTGATTCTCTTCTAGTCTCTCTCTCTTCATTTTGTGTGCGGCCTCCTTCAGAACTCGAACCCTGAACAGGAACCTTGAACCACGCTGGACGTGTAAGGGGCTCCCACAGAAAACTATTAAAAGATAGACTTCAAGAAGAAATAAAATGATCCCAAGAGAAAGGAATGAAAATCAAGAAGAAATGGTGAACAAATTAACTGCTAAATCAAATTGTTAAATGCAAGTAAGTCTAGAAGGAGTAAATGGAAGAAAGAGGAGTGTGGAGATGAAATGAAATATATTTATGTGCTGGCTTAGAACTTATTGAGAAAAAATATAATGTTAATAAGTTTGTTCATTATTTAGGATTAATCAAGCAAGCAGAAATAGAATTATCTAGTCTAATAAAAGAGAAATATGCAAATTGGTGTCACTCACTACATGCCAAGCCACGCCCATCAGCCAATCAGAGCGACTATATGTAAATTAACCCAACCAAGATGGCAGCAGGCAGCCACAGAGCTGGAGCAAGCAGGAGGCTTGGTTGCCCCCGCAATGGAGGAAGCCAATCTTCCTGCCTGCCCTGGCTGGCTGTGGCCTCAGCTCAAGGCAAAAAAGTTTCAATTATAGAAGATAAATAAACTCCAGATACATGCTTTTAGCCAGCCTCACTGGGAGCTTGGGTTGCTAGGGGCGGTGGCCAGCCTGCAAAGAGCCATCAGCCCCTCACTCAGGATGGCCACACCCTCATGGGGTGAGGGTCCTTGCTGGGGGGCTTGGCCATCCTGCAAACAGCCGTCAGCCCCTTACCCACCAAGGCTGGCCAGACACCCCAGCAGGACCCTCACCCTGAAGGGGCTGTGGCCAACCTGCAAACAGCCATCAGCCCCTCACCCAGGCTGGCCAGGCACTCCAGGGGGACTCCTGGGTGATCTGGGACACCCTTCAAGCTAAAGCAGCTGACCCCCACCCATGCACCAGGCCTCTATTCTATATAATAAAAGAGTAATATGCAAAATGACCCTAACAGCAAAATCACTGGGAATGGCTGGTCAATATGACACACACTGACCACCAGGAGGCAGATGCTCAATGCAGGAGCTTCCCCCTGGTGATCAGTGCACTCCCACAGGGGGAGCTCTGCTCAGCCACAAGCCAGGTTGATGACTGCCAATACAGCGGTGGTGGTGGGAGCCTTTCCTGCCTCTTCAACAGCACTAAGAATGTCCGACTACAGCTTAGGCCTGCTCCCTGCTGGCAAGTGGACATCCCCTGAGGGCTCCCAGGCTGCCAGAAGGATGTCTGACTGCCAGCTTAGGCCTTATCATCCAGGGAGCGGGCCTAAGCCAGCAGGTGGGCATCCCCTGAGGGGTCCCAGATTAAGAGAAGGCACAGGCCGGGCTGAGGGACCCCTCCAAGTGCACAAATTTTTGTGCACTGGGCCTCTAGTCTATATATATAAAAACCCAGTGACTGGAACAGCAAAATGACTAGAACGACCAGACCAACCAGTAACTATGACATGCACTGCAGCAGCCAACCAGCCTGATCAAGGCCCCAATCAGCCCATTCCCCAAGGCCTGCCAGGCCCCTGGTTGCTCCCCAATACCCCAATCAGGGGCAGGGGCAGGGCCACCCAGCCAGCCAACTGCCCCAGCTCCTCCCCTCTATTCGCCCATCCTGATGGGCCTCCATTGTGGTGGGCAGGCCAGACCCCACCCATGCATGAATTTCATGCATCAGGCCTCTAGTAACTTTATAATGAATAATGGGGGGAGAGGAGAAACTTAAGAATTCACAAAAAGATAAAAGGAAAGCAAAATAAAGACAACACAGTATATAAAAGGTTGCATTAATAAGACAAAAGGCATATTAGTTAAACAATAAAAATAGATGGAATAATGATT